>JAPMOQ010019505.1:2846025-2868423 GCA_026543055.1 Argiope trifasciata
TGCTAAAGTTTAATATTTATCACGTGATTGATCCCCACGCCCTGGCAACTCATCGATTTTAACTTTATAACAACCATTCATACATGCGCACAAACACATATGATGAAAAAGCACATTTCCATACATATTTTAAATACAATTGAAGTTGGTTGAATTTTAATTAATTGAAGCTCTGTTTGTTAATTAATTATTTCATTTTCGTTCCACAAAATACATAATTTTATGCAAAAAATTAAGTCCTAAATTTGTGAGGTAGAAATAGGTGAAAAAGTAAATAAATAAATAAGAATTCATTACTAAGTAAAGAATTGCTGTATAGAAGAAAAAAAAAAAACAAGCAGCAAAACATAGAAGAAGCATGCGCAAGAACAGTTTTTGAAATAAATAGCAATATGCACGCAACAAATTCAGTAATAAACGTGGAGGAAATCAAAACTTAAAACTTTGTACAACTACATATGTCTCTCGATTGGACGACTACTATTCGTCTGTGAGACCCTGGTTTCTTTTTTAACTTTCTTAGCAGAATATCAAATATTCTAGGGCAAATACTGGAACTCGGATCCTAGTAATCGTCTAGATCAGTGATTCCCAAAGTGGTCTATATCGACCCCTAGGGGTCTATAACAACCTGCAAGGGGTCTACGTCAGCAAAAAAAATATTTGGGGGTCCATGAAATGAAAATGGGGATCCACGATAGTAAATCTCAACGCATACACTGATAGTACCTATTTACTCAGAACTAAGTACAAACGAAGAACTTAAGGTTCAGTTTAAAAACACAATCAGCAATTCTGGCTTCTTTGCAACATACCCGTTACTTATCCCCTATTATGGAATATAGCGAGGAAATTTTTAATCTCCTTTCCATCGTCATACCTAGTGGAAAAGGGGTTTAGCGCTGTTACTAATCTCTTAACGAATAAAAGAAACAGACTGGACATCATCAGCCGAGGAGATTTAAGATTAACCCTTACAAAATTGACGCCAAATGTTGATAATTTATTGTTAAAGCATCAGGCTCATCCTTCTCATTAAAAATATTGACTTTTTGCTTATGTTAGTTTATTTTATGTTTATTTCATGTTACATAGATTTTACATAACAGATACGAAATTTTATTTTGAGTAGTATAAATTTAAATTCAATTAATAAATGTATAAATTAACATGTGTTTTTACTTTAAGTTTTTAACAGTAAACTTCACTACAGTTAGAAATTTACAGGAAATCAATATCAGGTAAGTAGGGGGTCTATTTAATACGGAAAAACATGGCCAGGGGCCTACGACACAAAAAAGTTTGGGAAACTCTGGTCTAGATTCTTAAATAATTGGAAGCCTTCCTTTTTTGCTGCCAAAAAGTTGCCAGATTTGTCATCAAGACCAGAGGCCATTGGCTCAGCATCCATTGCAATATACAAAAAGCTATATCCCTTTGCCAGTAGACATTCTAGGTAAGGAGACAATATTACAAATATGTAACAGTATATTAGCCGTTACAAAAATACTTGTGTCAAGAAAATACTAATCCTCGACTGAGCAAAATTTCTGGGTATAGTTTCAGCTCTATAGGGGAAAAGCAATTCTTTCAAATGCTAAGTAACAAAGCTTTCAGAACATCTCTTCTTACTATTAAAAAGTGGACAAATCACTTAACGAAATGAAACTTCAAATATAAAGTTTAGTTCAGTTTAATGATATTAATTTTCCGTTGAAGTTAAACGATGACTATTTTAAAAGGAAACTGGCAATTTTGAATCATGGTCAGATGACAACAACGATATATGTTGCAAAATATCATCTCACATCAGTCTTATAATGCCTACTAAATCTAAACGTGTCTTAAATACATACTAAGATTGTACAATACCGATATAAGGGAGTGGAAAAAAGGCTTTCATACAATGTCTTCATTGGTTAATGCCAGCAAAGATTTCTAAAATAAGGAAGATAGAGAAGCCAAGATTAGCGTTTTGAAACATATGTACTTCAGTTTTTAGCCAAAAATTTCGCTAAAATATTTATTTAATTAATTATTTTTATTTTATTTATAACTGATTATTATAAATATTATAAAAATATGCAATGTCTTTTTTTTTCTTCATAATTCACTACCAGATATCACCAGTGGTACTTAATCAAACTTTAATTAAATTTATCAATGAATAGGTAATTATAATCTGTAATGTTTAAATAATATACTGCCAATAAGAAAAGCTAAATAAGCAAAATTTCATAATTTAGTACATCGTTTTGGAAGTTAATTAAAAATCGATTAAAGAATAATAATATCATTGCAGAAATGAAACAAGCCATGATAAGCAAAAATGCTCAATAACACCATCATAAGTGAAAATATTCCTTCAAGATATTGTAAAATATTACAGAACATTAATTTTATATTTTACTAACGTTATTTAGTATTTTTAATTAATTATTCAGTCTTTAAAGCGAGTAGACACATTTGTGAATGATGTATACGAATCAGAATATAGATATGAATGAGCTATATCTAGCTTTAAAGGGCATTGGAGAACGAACATTGTAAAGGGGAGAATTAAGTTGGGTTTGATGCCTCTTCAAGTTACTTCTTCATCTACTGTTTGAGAACTGTGGTCTATTTTAATTTTTTAAATAAAATATTTTAATACTTTTAAAGTTATTTACATAATCATTAACTAAATACACCTGAACCGTAGGGACATGGGTAAAATTGAATGGCCGGACTAACACGATAGTAATACTGGAGAGAATTGCGGTTAAGTCTTAAGGGCCATAAGGGTTAAGTCTTAAACCTTACCGGCCACGAACCTTCTTCTTGCATACAGCCGACACCCCGCCACCACTGAACGTAGCAGTATCGACAGGATATGTTGTGGTCGACTGCTGAATAGCCACGACCCTACCCTTCTCTAGCGAAGCAGGTTGAAGCGTGGTAGCCACGCACATTTCATTCTGTACCCACAAGGGTGGCAACCACCACCATGCCGAAAGCTTCTCATTCTTATCTTTGAGGTGTCCCCTGTGGGATCGACCATTAACGGAAGAATAATGATAAATATATCGTATAAGTTACTTTATCACAAATTTCATATGTCTTGCTCTTTTCATTAATTTTTTATAGAAACTTGCATCTAAAATAAATGGCTGTTTCAACAAAAAGAAACTGAAATATCTAATGCGAAAAACTCTTTTTCGTGTAATTAAGCAAGCAATCATGTGTCTGCTATGTAAAAAGTAGAGAGCATGAGTATCTTTTTTTTTGTGTCTCGTCTTCTAAGTTTCCAGATCATTGACTCCCGATTACATCGGAAGTAATGAAACGCAAGCTAAAAATAAAATAAATGTAAAAAGTATTTCTAATTGCAAAAAAGGATGTAAAAAAGGAGAGAGAGAAAATTGATTTTATAAATTGCTTCGCTTTATGTAAAAAAATTCACGAGATAGTTTCATGTATTTATAACACATTTTTGTATAACATTCATCTGATCATATTTATCGATTGTTCTGATAATCCGATCCTCTAATTTCAAAAATCTAAAGTGACCAGATGTTTTGAATTTACTTGTTGATTCTCAAATTTTGATTGTTTACTCGGATTTATTCGAATTTGTAACTGCTCTGCTCTTGTGATACTAACCATACCTGACTGATGGCGCCATTTGGATGGTTGTGTGGTTTTTAAAGATGCCAAAAGCATACCTTTTTTTAAAATTGAAAAAATGCCTTTTTAGTTTTATTATACTTATCTATAAGTAGTTTATTAATTAGCTATATTTTATTTTTTTATTTACTTAATTTCTCCAATGTCATTTTCCCTCGTCCGATGTATGTTTTTTGCAATTATGAATTCAATTCTTAGATTTAAATTCATAAAATCTGATGAAGTTACAATTTCACTACTTTTCAATTTGCAAATCGATGTTTCCTTCAATGATGCAGTTCATTCTGTCTCAACTGATTTACTTGTCCTTCATTTCACATTCTGTTTGCAACTACTAAGTACAAAATAATGTACTGCTACATTTACGAACTGCTTAATAAACACATTTAAAAAGGGGAAGTTTAATATTTATATTTTGACACCTGCTCGATTTGATTTACACTCGTCAATGCAAAATATAATATCGCTGACTATAAATAACTCAGATAATTCTTATTTGCAAGTTGCAACAACTAAATGATCTGATTTTATGAGATACATTTTGCAAGATTATTATTCTAGATATTTCAAGTAGTAAAGGCTTTATAAACAGCATCAGTTTCGAAATTGATATATTTATCAACCGACCAGTACTAACATTTCCTAAAAAGAAAGAGTTTTTTTTTTTTTTTTTTTTTTAAGTGAGACAAAGGAAGGTTTAGAGAAACAAATATTCTGTTGATAAGAAATTTTTTTTGATAAATCTTATTTTTTTTACTAGATTGAATTGATTATTTATTTCATTATCTACATTTTTTGATTACTTGAGACTGATGAATAATATTATTATTTACATTTATTGATTACCTGAAATTTATTATTAATTTGATTATCTGCATTTATTGATTACCTGAAAATGATTATTATTTAATAATCAACAATTATTGATTAACCAAAAGTTATCATTAATTAATTTTTTCTTGCGAAAAAGAAATTATTGTTTAAAAATAGGAATTTTCGAATTCTTTGACATAGGTATGTTGAAAAATAAATAAAAAATTTCAAGCATTTGAAAATGAATGTAGTAAAAAAATAAATAATCTTATTTCGATTATTTTTCGAAATTATAAGAAAATAGTTCACACAGTAATAGATAAAACTGCGGAAGTGAAATTTCTTTTTGGATATTAAATATCAAAACTGTCTTAGAATTTTACATAATCCATCTTTAAGATTCTGAGAACTTTCTGCTTCGCAAATAACTGCTTATAAAGAGATAAATGGATCTAAATAATTATGATAATTGTTCAGTATTTTTGATTTAATCAGGTTTGCACATTTCCCACGACACAAAAAGAGAATTCTTGCAATTAACAATTGCTTTAGGTCCGCACAATGAGCGACAGTGGTATCTAAATGTTACGGAATCATTCTCTAAAACATAATAAAAATGTGTTCATTTATACAAACTTTAGATTTATTTCTACAAAATGAGATATTTAATCAATGCACATTTTAAATAGGGTTTTCAAAGTGCATTTCTATATATCCTTTTTCTAATTCTTAAATGGCATTTAAAAAAACAGGGTGTGCTTGCCCATTTAGCTCAGTGTGAATATGAATTAATAATGCAAACGAATAGGTTTATCTCCAAAATTAATTAAAACTTGTTCAACGATAAGATAAGTTTTTAAATCAAAGAAGCCGTTCCCTCATTGAGAAATCAATAAAAGCAGCGACATTAGCATTCATGTTACATTTCCCTTTCCTGAAAGAGCATAAAAACTGTCTGGGTACACCTGAAATTACATTATAGATTTATATTTGTTCAGTTTCTATCACAGATAACTTGGAATTACATTCTCATCACGTGCATGCAGTAATTATGTGTCTATTATTGAAGTGCCAGAGTAATAAGTTAAATCTGTATCTGTCTCAACGTCTTTTGTAAAGATGAATATAAAAAGAATTCTCAGTTTTAACTATATCTACTTGTTAGTGGCGTCTTTTCTTTTTTAAAAAGAAGTTCCACAATAAGCTGGTATCTAAATTTATAAAATGGTTTTTTACGCGTGAAACATTGTATAAATTGCTACTGTGGATGGTTATCTAACATATCATGAAATTTTTCTTCCTATGAATTATGAAACTTAAAAATATTTAACATTTGAAACGTATGTATGTAAAAATATTTTAGCAGTTGTGAGGCCGAATCGAAGAAAATTTTCGGGGTTTTAATGTCTTTTAAACTCAATTCATTTCAACATGGGAAGCATATTATGCGTATGGAAGAAGCATTAAGATATACGTTATCATCGCGACGCAAGAGCAGAGAGAAAAGATGAATTTTTCCTTCATTGCTTTTACAGTAAAATTTTGATAGTTTTTTTTTTCGACACATGTAACTTAGGCAAGGGAAGTTTAGGTACATTTAAAATTAAGTTTGGCATTGGGGATTAATATCCCTTCGTTCGGAGGGTAAGAAAATACTAAAAGTTTTCAGTTTTATAGTGCGCATGCTAAAACTTCTTAAATAAAAAAGTGAAAATTCAATTAGGATATAAACATTTCAGACTAAAGTTAATATAGATTAAATTGATATTAAAAAATCTAGGACGTTCAATATATTTAAACTATTGCATATATATTTTTTATAATGTAAAAAGATCAGGCTATTTTAAATAACAATTTACGCATTTAAAAAAATAGTATGAGTAATAAATAAAATTTATCAGCATTTTTAAAAATGATTTTATATATATATAAACTCTCAAATCTAATATGTAACTATTGATCTAACATTTTTTTTTTATTTCGCTCTCTAAACAAAAGTATTTCATACTTCTGAGTACATAAAATTTTCCTTCTCATTGCCAACTGACTTTTCCTGCTTTGAACTTTCGCTACTGAAATTCAAGAGTCATGTTTCTATAATGGTTAATATTTGGAAACATCTAATATATCACTAAAGTTCTTACAATTAACTACATGGATTAAAGTACGTATTTCAATCTATAAATAAATTAATTTCTGGGTTTTAATGTCTGCTAGATATTTCTGTAAATATTCTACTCTTTTCCAAGTCTCTTAACTATACATATATGTAAAAAAGTGTTTCTGAGATGGTTTTTATCCCATAATTCAATAGGCTGATAATTTAAAATATCTTTCTAATCGACTATTCATATATTTAATGGATTACTTTATGTGAGGTATACCAATCTTTCAATTATTTTTTTTTTTGAAATGAATATTAGAAGGCTAATTCATTAGATGGTAACTGAAACTGTATTTTTTCCCTGTTTGTAATCCAGAAAACACCTGTTTTTATTAAAATCTAATGTTTTATTATTTATCTTTCTAATTTACTTTAATACTATTTATACCATGTTCTTTAGATGATTGATTCTTTAGACCTTCTTCATCCTTGTGGTTGAATTTATTTTCTAGAATTCTTTGTACTTCCATTTCCGTACATTTTATAATGCATTCCATAGTATTATTATTAAATATAATTAAATTGGAATGCTTACTTCCCTATAATGAAGTTTGTTTCGCTCATCAAGTTAGACTAAATTCACCTTTGAAATGAAAAGCTGGTCTACATTAGAGCTTGTTTCTGTCTTTTTCCGAACTATTCCATCAATAGCAGTTCCAGAGTTTTGCTTTTCAAAGCTTTCCTTATTTTCGTCTTCAAAATCAGTCAGCAATCTTGTATGGAAATTATCTTACTGTTTATTAATGCTTGAAGAGTAATTTTTATAATGGCTATCGAAATCGTAATCACTTTCAGTTAAATTTTTAAGTTCTGAGCTTTCATAAATTTCGGAGCATTCTTCACTTTATTTTATTTTTTATATTAATTCCCTCTTTCTTGAAATCTGGATTATCCATAGAATTAAATTCGAAAATAAATTTTGGTTATTTACATGTTTTCGACTCAAAATAGAATTAAAATATGAGTGATTCCCAGTATTACGAGCAGTTTTACTATTTACATGCCGGCAATGATAATTTCAACATTGTGTTTCTCAAATGCTTCTTGAATTCAAACAAAATCCCGCGTATTAAACATACTATCAGAATTGGAGAACAATATGCGGTTTTCGATTATCCACCTTAAAACGTGGCTTGGCAGCAAAGAAATAAATATAAAATTTAGTTTACAACTTTTGTATTACCTGTTATCGGGGTTCTCTTATAGGATTATAATTGATATAATGCTACAAAATGGTGATGATATATACATATAAAAAGCTAATGATATTTATATATATTAGCTAATTATAACTTGTCAAAAGACATCTCATGGCAGAAACAGGTATACTACTAAGCGTTGCTTTTTGATCCAGCATGAGTAGAAGGAAAATGTTCTCGTTGAATTAATTATATGAAAAGTCAAAAAATTAATTTAGGTGAAAATGAATTTAGAAAATAACATCTCTTGGCAGAAACAGCGTTAAAGTTTTTTTCTTTGTAAACTAAAATTTAATCTTCCATTATTTTTTTATCGTTTAAATATCGTTTGCTTTAAAAGTATGAAAACTTCAACACACATTCAAGTATAGTTATTTGTTCAAAGACATTTCTATTCTAATGAAATTCGTATTCTATAAGATAGGATTCTGTGTTGTGGTTAAAGTGAATTTTTTTATACTTAATCGGAAATAATAATTATTCATATCCTTTAAATGCATAATTCCAAAAAAAAAAATAAAAAATACTATACATTATCTATTTCTGAGAAGATTATTATTATTTTTAAAGAAGCATAAAGTTTGTTTTGATTTTTGATATCATTTATATGATTAAAAAGCGCTTAGGGAAGAACAATTATTTGTTAAACGCCTAGTTGTTTTCAGAAGTAAAAGGAGTGGGAAATGAACTGTATGTATGCCTGTATGGTGGAAGGGATAAGTGTTAAAATAACATTACTCACCTTCTGATTTCTTGTTTTTTATAAGAGCGTTATCGGGTAATGAAAGAAATCGATGTTCACCTAATTTCGAGTCTCTAGTTTTTAAGCTAATAGTCCTTTCAAAAGAAATACAAACAACTTGCATCTGCAAATATTCCCAGGTCTGGTATTTTTCCTTAAAATAGCCCATGTGTTTGAGTCAATTTATTCATTTCTAACCGAAATGTGACTCGTTAAATAAATAGTAGTAGTTCTGTGCTGAGTAATTTTGAGTAGAGTAATTCTGTACTGTATTGAATTTAGTGAGCAGTGTTATTCCATACAAAAAATGTCTTAACTAATGGTTATTTCATTAATTTTATAATTGACTCGAAATTACATAGAATGTATTTCAAATGGATATTCAATAAAATATCCATATTGTTAAAAAAAAACCTAAACATAAAATCACAAACTATGTCGTAAATTTAAAAAAAAAATTCGAAAATTACTTTAAAAATTTATAAGCAATTTTGAAAAGTACAAATTAATTGAAAACGAATCTACGGTTTATAAGAAACAGAATAACAATGATGCAAAAACTTGTGGAATTATTATGGCCAATAAGGGTAAATTTGTTCTGCACCTTTTGCTTTCAGTGAAGCCGGAATTTAAGATTTGAGAATCGGTAATATTATATTTGTTTTGATTGAATGTATAATTATTGTTAAAAGGGAGGTAGGGTGCTTTTTAACTTTGTTATCTGAAATTCGCTTACTGATGTTCATTATTTTAATAATTTGTTCTTTACTTAGTAAAATACGTACATTTTAGATCAAATTAGAATTATGTTCTGTTTATGTAATTAATAAAAAGTAGTGCTTTTATTCATTCACAAACTTTCAATTTAAATCTACATGCGTGGTATTACCTCACAAATATACATATAAAAATTGATTATTTTGAAAAATGCAAGCTGATTATACAACCAGAGGGGAGTGATCTTCTCAAAACTTTCTTGCATAAAATCTAATAAAGCTGCTATTCCAGAGAAAAACTTTGCTTGGTATTGGCATGGATTTAGCATTTTTAATAAATCTGTTGCGTAATCCTCGGCGAGTTATTTAGCAATTCATCCATAGCATGCAGTTAATAATGTCCGAAAATCGAATCTGTGCTTTAGACTCGTTTTTACCAAACAACCGAAACAAGCATTTGATATAGAACTACAATTGTAGTCACAAAATCCCGTACCAAATTTAATATATTTAAGTTCATTGCGTCATTGAGTAGTCATAGTCGCATATACATGTTTCTAAAAGTATAAACCAACAATTGGGGGAAAATCCAATTCCTTGTTGGATTTGGCTAAAAATGTGATAGATGTCTAGATTACAGATATTAATGCTGTGTATCGAATTCCATCTTTCTAACCTCCCATTTTATAATTATTACGTTAAATTATATTCGAACATAAAAATTTCCTTTGAGCTGATTTTTCCCAAAATTTGATAGAAATCTATAAATTTTATGTAAAGATAGTATACCAAATTTCATCCTTCTAGATAAAGACATTTTTGAGTTATCTATGTCACAAAAGTAAGAAATCTTTTTATTTTATATTTGATGAAATCTCTCTATTTTATATTTTCTGTATGATTCATCATATTCTGAATACAGAGTTAATTAGAAGTTATTGCTAATCTTTTGCTTCTCATTTTAAAAATTTTATATTAACCACTGCAATTTTTTTGTGAATACCTATCTATCTATCTATTTTAATCTCCATTTGGCAACACTTCAGTCTCGCCCGGAAATCTCAACATGCAACTTGATAAGATTTAAAACGAATGCTATTCTTGCATTGGGGTGAAAACATTTTTAATAAAAAATTTGCAGTCAAAAAATGGACAAAATTTTTAATCATGAAATTAAATCGCGCCGTATCAATTTCTAAACAAAATCGTCGAAAAAGAGAAGACTGGTCGAATGAAAAGGCTCAAGAATTGTTCATAAGAAGATTCTGTCCTAATAAACGAAATAAAGCTAAACGTTTATGTAAAGAGAGTTAAGTTTCTGAACTACAGAAGCCTAGTATAGGACTATGTCAGGATTCTGTTCTTTTTGCCAGGCATATTACTACGAAAAAGACGTTAATTCGAATGCCAAAAAAAAAATGTTGTTATGATTTTTTAAAAATGTTTTGGAACATCTGTTGAATAACATTTGTATGTGTGAGTGAATATTAATTTTTTATTATGTTTCTATGGTATATTATCCAAATTTGAAAAATCGTAAAAAAGGCACAGTTTTTTTTAATTGTTTTTTGGGTAGATTTATATAGTTATTTAATTGACAAATTATTTGTGTTTACAAAGAACTTTGATGCAGATTATTTTCTCGAGAGCACTTTTTGCTTTACATATTTTTTTCTATTTCCTTGATTGTTTCATGATATTTTGGTATACATTCAATCTCAATGTATCTATTGCCAGACTAAAGTGATTAAGCAGATGGCGAGGAAGCAAAGCGAGCTTGGATCGTAAAGTGTTCTGAGAGAAACTGCATTACTAATTCCTGGGGATTGGCTACCATAAGTGACCAGGTGAAGGAACCCCCTAATAACCCCCTTTGTTTTAATACATTTTTAGTAATTAGTTTTGATATTAGTGTTTGGGAAAATTTTTAATTCATAGAATTCCTCACTTTTTGGAGAAGTCTTTACTGTTTACTTTTAATATATCTCTATATTTAAGATAAAGTACTTTTCAAATTACACATTTCTTTCTCAAGCACCTTGCCAATGTGCATAAGATTTTTTAAATTTAAACTTTTGTTACTTAATTTATAAATTCAAATCTAAGAAACTGTTAACAGGATAAGAACCCGTCTAGACAATCCGATCTTCTAGTGTAATCATAATTGCAAAAAATAACGTATACAGTTGTAAAAACGTCTTTTCGATGGCCTATGAGATTTCTCCGAGATAACCACTGCATACACAGCTGAATTTCTACCAGTTTTCTGTCGAACGAAATCTCTTCAAACAACATGCGTGACGCGAATGCTTTTATTCACGATGTCAATACACCCACGTTATTGCATCGTGAAACCTATACGTGATTGACAGCTGCAATCTACTGCAGGTCATCGCGGTTTTCTTTGTATGGAAAACAGACCAAAATAGACCTAACTGATCAGGATTCAGATATCCGACCCTGACTCATTATTGAAAAGTTCAATCTGCGTACCCTCGTTGATGATTCCAGGAAGATTTCTTGCGGCGTTTGCTATTTGGTCATAAACATGTTTACGTTGAGCTTTTAAAAAACCATTAATAAATTCTGTCTTTTATTGCTAGTTTAGTTAAATTTGCATTTAATTTTGAAAGTACTTAACAGCAGTTTTTGAGGGAACATTGTAATTTGAAACAACTAAATTGCTAAAGTTGTTAATCTATTCTAGACTTTTAAATCGGGCAGAGAGAGGAAATCTAACACAGATATATTTAATGCGCATGATTAGAGTATAGGATGTAGCAAACCTTTTGTGAATTCGATCTTATTCCTACTATTTGGTAGCCATAGCTGTTAAACCAAAATGCAAAAAATATTTAATTGAAAACCTTTGAGACTTAATTTTGATGAGTCAATTAGTTGCCAAAGGCGGATAGTATTACTATAATTAAAAATTATTATATATATGCAGTTTAGTTATATTAATGTCCCATTTTAAAGTAACACGAGGGCTATTTTGGGACAGACCTCGTAATTTTGAACCACAGTCAAATGAAGAGGACGACACCGGAACTGGTACCCCCCTCTCCACACCACATCACACCAACGGGAGGACGTTTGGCCTGACATATTTAACGTGCAAGAGACACCTCACACGACTTCTAGACCCTTTCTTCGGTAGTATCGAGTCTCGAACCTGAAACCGTTCGGCTCCGAAGCCGAGACCTTACCACCAGACCACCGCAGCCCATTATATATATGTAATAATATATCTTAATCTAATTAAAATCTTAATTAATTTCCTAATTTTTATTTTAATTTAATCAATATTCATTCTAAAATGTTCTATTATTTCCTTATCCAATTCCACCATTTTTATTTATTTAATGCTTACTCGAACTCTATAAAAATGCAAGTTCTCACGCTCCGAATGAAGAGATTGAAATTATTAATGCTTACCACATTCTTTTAATGATACCTAAATTCCCTCATCTAAATCGACAGGTTTCAAAGAAATCCTTATCAGAACCTCATAGTGTAAAGTCATTAAGGGAAAAATTTCGGTCTTTTTTGCTCTTGTGTCCCTATGTAGACTGACGTATTTCTTACACTCTTCCTGGTACATATTCGATTTATTCCAGGATGGAATAAATATATATAGTATTTATGTAGTATATATAGTATTTTTAATTTCACTTTATTCCATCCACGGAGGCATAATTTAAGTACAAGAAGCGAGAACGATTGGCATCAGTTCACACGCAACATAAGAGCAGAAAAAAGAAGGAATCTAAAAAGGGAAAAAAAAACATGTATGCCCAATGATTATATATTGCGAGATTCTGATGGGGATTTCTTTAAACGCGTCAATTTAGATTAGAGGGAAATAAGCACTTTTTAAAAGAATTTACTTCGTTTGGTAGATTTTTATCCCTTCACTCGGAATTAGGGAACTGCCTATTTGAGCATTTTTACAGAGCATCTGTTGTATTAATTAAATAAAAATGGTGAAATTGGATCGGGAAATAAGAGAAAACTATAGAATGAAGCCATTATTGGCTAAATTAAGATAAAAATTTTGAAATTAATTAAGGTTTAAATTAGATTTACAACAACTAGAATTAAACAAGTAGAAAATATTTTTAAATTAATTGATTAGTTACTCTCTTCTTCAAAAACTGCAGGACATATTGAGAAAGTATATGAAGTTTAAACAAAAAATGTGTATATTAGATTTTGATTTACGAAGTTTTTCGTAAGAAAATTATAATTTGACAGAAACAGGTTCTAAAGATGTAAAATAGCATTAAAACTTATGTAAATGCAAATTTAAAAATCAATACAGCTTCTCAAACTATAGAATTTGAAATAAAATCCTAAGGGTTTTTCAAAGAATTCTTTTCAAACATTAAAAATATTAAATTTCTTTTTAAAAAATCTAACTTTGTAAAAATCATTTTTTTAGAGTTGGGTTTTTCCCTTATTTTTTGATTTTGGGTTTTTCCCATTACAGTTCCAGAAAAAACTACTGAATCATTTTATAGTTAAAAAAATTGTCATTTTTTATAATTTTAATTTAGTTTCCTTCCAAACTTTTCCTGCATTTTAGCATTTTTGAAAAATAGCTTTATTATAATTTTCAAAAATAGATTTAATATTGCAAAAATAAATGTATTGATATTCAAATTTCTATCATTATCTAACTATTCTGTAAATTTCTTGATTACTGACTGCTAAAGAAGAAAGATTCTGCTTATTTTCTGTGTTGTTTACATGAAGAGGAAGTGAAATAACGTAACTGCAAACGGTAACGTGTGATCTGTAATAGATTACATAGAATTCGTTTCCTATAAGATATCGTGAGAATCGTCTGCATTCGGAAGTTTCAAGCATGCACTAAGCAAGATGGATTTAAAACTGTTAAACTGATTCAACTTTAATATTTCCCACAGCTTGATGTTTAAAAATCATGAGAGAATCATAAACCTCAAGACATGCGTAATTTAGTTTTGCTGAAATTAAATACAACCATGTTGCCAGTAAATTAGTTGGTTTTCGAAGGCTGTTAATACTACATAACGTAATCAAAATTCATTCACAGCATTTATTACTTTGTTTTTAATTTTTATTATTAAAAATGCCTTCAGAATGGTAAGAAGATGTAAAGTTTTTTGGAGAATTTTACTTTAAGCAATTATTTATCTTTCGAAATAATAAACAAGTTCTTGTATTAGATACCGAATATTGGCATGATTACGCATCGAGTTACTTGAGCGTGATCGAGCAAAAGATTAATATTTTTTCTGATTTTTTCTAATGAAATCAATCAACGCGTAATTATTCTGTAATAAACATGATCGCGTTCCCAATTAACCTAAGTAGTTACTTATATTGACTACTCATTTTAAAGTAACACTAGAGCTATTTTGGGACGGACCGTTGTCAGATGACGAAGACAACATCTATTCTATCATCCTGTATCGTTTTAAACCTCCACACCACACCAGCAGGAGGAGTGCATGGTCTTCTGCTGTATTGTGACATCATGTTCAATTTCTTCCTGCTCAAAGGACATTGGATTTCAATATCAACAAAGCTCCCTTAATGTATGATTCATAACAGTATGGATTCAATAACGATACGAAATAGTAACTTTAATCATTCTATTTATCTTTAACCCCATAATTTACCAAATATTTTGACAAATTTCTAAAAAAAATTTTTCATTACGATGCATAAGGAGAAAGCACAATATACACGTTTTAAAATAATTTTTATAATCATATGTTTGTTCTTTTACAAGAGTGTACACGAGATATTACAGAAATTCAGAGACATAAATGTATGAAAATTAATATGCAATTTTGTAATTGCAACTTTAATTTTTTTAAATCAAAATTTGGTTTTTATCTATTGGGAAAAAGGTAACCAAAATACACATTCGACTTCCTAGCGCTTGAGTATTAACCACATCCAAATAATAAAATGCTTTAAAAAAAATCTAAAATTGCGTTCTAATAAAATGTTTCGTTACTATTGTTCATCAATAGTATACGGTTAAAATTATGGAATTCATTTATCAGAAAGCTACAGGGAATCCACTGCTTCTGGCTTTGGACTTGATTCAGATATTTATACTAAATTTTTTTAAATTGAATTATTCATTTATTTTTCATGAATTTGATTATCATTATAAAAATATTGAATATTTTTTTTATTAAAAGAACAAATATTTGCGAGACTCAAAAAAAAATTAGGTTTTATTATTGATTTTTTTAAAAGTTTACTATTTTATTTCATGATAAGTACTATTTAAGTAAATGCCCCAAAAAATTAACCTACCAGCTTTACAAGAAAATGATCAAAATGCTTCAAGAGCTAAGCTAAATATAAGGCTACATATTGCCTACCTAATTCGCTACTATCTCTTCAACTTTTTTTCTTTTAATTTTATCCTACATCCTACCAGTTATGATTTCCTCCCAAAATAAGATGAATACGATATTATAAAGGCGTATACTAGTTTACAAACTTAACACTAGCATACTAATCACTCAAAGCACTCAGTGAAAGTATACTACAAAAGGAAATGTGTCGTGGCTAAGGGTTCATATAAATTTGATCACAGAAACCTTTTCAATCCCGAATCTCCTCGATTAAGACTCTACGAACGCCTACACTTATACCAAACACGTCCGCCCTTTATTATATTTTGCTCCAATCCACGCGCCTGCTTGTAAATTTTCTTAAACGTTTGAAAAAAAAAAGTATATAAGTATCACGCAATTCAAAAAAGATGCTCACTTAGTTTAAATAACAATAGTCGTTTTAACGCACGACTGGATTTAAGGACTCAAATACTGCTGTCAGTTTAGAAAAGGAATAGTCGGCTCCTTTTTTGTATTATTATTGTTATTATTTACAGAGCGTTGACCGCATCTTAATATTCTTCGGATGCTGCTGCGGTAAATGGTCAGATTGTAACCTAGGTAACCGCTTGGGAGTGTTTTTGTTTCCGACGTTTCTTAAACAAAGCGAATGATTAATGTACGGCTTCCGATAGTCGTTAAATTTAAAATTAGTCCTCCTAAAATGTTTTTCCTTCTCATTTAAAGTGAACTTCTATTCCTCTGGTTCTGTATATTGTTTTTTTAAGCTTGTTTGTGAAAAGTGGATAGTAAGCATATAGATAGATGTCTGCTTACCTAAAAGCAAAATATATCTCTTTTATTTTCCGTTTTAGAATTCTTGTTTTAAGAAGCTGTATAGAAAACATAAACAATTTTTATTAGCAAATGAAAATGAGTTTTCGCCGTGTTATTGATACTCAAAATAATTGCCATGATTATAAACCAAATCATTTGGTGATCACAGCATGTTTGATAAATTTAAAAAAAAACCCCGCAAAATATGGATATGCCACATTCCAAGGGTTTTCAACATTTAATCCCTAAGAGATAGGAAGTAACAATGTGAGAAAATTACTGTATTTGAAGAATCTAGATTTTTAAAAAAATCCTCCAATGTTTTTCTATGTATGTAAAAAAAATCTATTGGTCCCTCTGTGATTCTGTCTGTATATAATTGACTATAAGTAGAAATATGGAGTTGGTAGGATCATAGTAGTGTTTTTACAAGGTAATTCATAATTAATTTAATAATTAACAATGTTTGGAGTCAGCCGTTTAAAGGTGATTTTGTCCAAACCCCAATAATTGCCAATTTTTTAAAAAACCTTTTAGAGAAATAAGTTACACATACACACACACACACACACACACACACACATATATAAATATATATATATACAGTAAACTCTCGCTACAACGATACCCGATACAACAATAACTTCCTCTACTACAATAATGTTTTGTGGTCCCGGTGATTTTGCATAAAAACTAATGTTAATCTCCCCTCAATATTACGATATTCTCTAGAACAATAAACCTCTGTAAAACGATTTTTTCAATCTAAATTTCAGTATTATTTTCTCCCTTTATAATAATATTTTGATTTTCAAATGCTTTTTTTTTTCGTTTTCTTTTGTTATTTTTTCCGTCTATTAAGACTCATTGTGGATATTGTGGAAGTTGGTGGAAGTAACAGAAAAAACCATTCGGAATTGCTGGAAAAAGGCTGGTCTTTGTGTTATGGAAGATAAGAAATCTGATAATGACGAAAATTCCATAGACAATGATCTCTCAGGTGATCAAGAATGTGTTTTGCACATCAAAAAATCCGTATCCCAACTTGAAGAAAAAAGCGGTAAAAAGTTTGGAATTAGTATAGAAGACTATTTAACAGCAAATGATGATCTTATGGTTTTCGCAGGAGTTACTGATGAAGATATTCTCTCTGAAATTACTGGTGAGATAGGAAACAATGATGAAGATGATGATGATATTGATAATACAGGTCCATCGCAGTCCTTATTGTCATCCCAGGAAGCTCTTCAATCTGTGAATTCTGTACGGACATTTTTAGTATTTTACAAATTAATTTCTTCTAAATATAAACTTAAAAGTAGTATGTTATGCACCTTAAACTAATAATAATAATAATAATAAAAACTCTTATTAAATGCTCAAAATATGTGGGCCCTCGATATAACAATATGCCTCTCTACAACAATATATTCATTTGGTCCCTAAAATATTGTTGTAACGAGGTTTCCCTGTATATATATATGTATGTATATATAAAGTTGCGTAATAGTATAATTATAATCAAATTATGGCTTATTTTGAAAATATTTGATATTTTTGAAATACGGCTATCGTTATGAAATGATCAATAGAATCAATTTAATAATAATAATAATAGCAAAAATTGAAATCTACGATAAAAAATTTCAAGTTATCATGTTAGAATATTTTTTTTTTCTCGATGGATTGCATTCAACTAGAAAGTGTTATTTGAAACTCAGAATCAAAACGGAGACATTTTGCGTTAAACTTTGATTGTTGTGATTTAAAATCCAAATGGACACGTTTTGTTTGAAGTTGAGTGATGGGATTGATAATCTGCTACATACTGCATACGTTTACGTTTCCTTTGTTCCCGTTGTAGAGCTATTTTACGTTCATTTGTTTCTAATTTTAATATTTCACCATTCGTTTTTGTTAATTGAAGATTTTGTTTCTGAAGGTTTGATTGACGGTTTTGTTCCCCTTTCTGTTTGTTCTTTCGTTCCCTTTCTTTTTTCCTTTACAAGGTTTGATCGGAAGAAATCTTAGGAAGTTTCCATTTATGATTCATTCATTGCTTACACGATTTCGAGCTTCAAGCCCTCCCCTAATCAAAACAATATCATGTTCTTTTTTCGTTCTCGTTTCCGTTTCTTAGCTCTTAATAACATAAGCGATGTAAATATGGTATCGTTCAATAAAGAACATTGAGTAGAGTCCCTCGATTCCAGTCGTAAAAACAGTGTTTGCAAAAACGTGGTCGAAAACCTCTCTCAAAAATTCAAATTTTTGAGCCCATTTCTAGCTTGGAGTAGCAACGTGAAACTCGTATTCTTCCGTGTTTTTCGGCCAGTAATATCGAACGATAGGAGAAAAACGCAATGTAACTAGAATTTGTAAATATCGGAACCCGAGTTTCAGTAAAAATTTTATTCGTCGAGACGAGTGTTTGGATTGGTCGCACTCGTCTCAACGTTGCGTAGAAGCCGAAATAACAACACTTCCTGACTGACCAGAATAGACGCCATCAACATCTCGAGACACATAGGAACTTTATAAAAATGATCCAACATTGATTTGACCATATTTAGAAAAACCTTTACCGCGCATGCTCAATTAATCCAAACATTTTGGGACTCAGAGCACCCCCGAGGGTATTTCTAAGTGAAAACCCATGTCTCTAACATATGTAATCTACGAGACATAACGAATATCAACTGCGCTTGCGCAGTTGCTGACATATCGCATTTAATGTGATACGCATGGCATATGCATATCGCATTTTACAGACAATGAGTGAGCTTATAATATTATAAAAAAGAAATGTAAAGTTTTCGCAAGAACTAAATGCCTGGTATGGATTGTGATTGCTTGATGATTTTTGAAGTTGAAGGATTATGATTTCGTGATATTTATCTATCTATCTATCTATCTATCTATCTATCTATCTATATATATATATATATATATATATATATATATATATACATACACTGAAGTGACAAAAGTCATGGGATGACTATTAATATCGTGTCGGTCCTCCTTTTTCCCGGCGAAGTGCAATAACTCGACGTGTCATGGAGTCCACAAGTCGTTGGAAGTCCTCTGCAGGAATATTGAGCCATGCTGTCTGTATAGAAGTCCATAATTGTGAAAGTGTGGATGGTGCAAGAGTTTGGGCACGAATGGACCTTTCGATGATGTCCCATAAATACTCGATGGGATTCATATCGGGCGATCTAGGTGGCCAGATCATACGCTGGAATTGTCCGGAGTGTTCTTCAAACCAATCGCGAACAGTTCTGGCCCGGTGACATGGCGCATTGTCATCCATAAAAATCCCATCGTCGTGTGGGTACGTTAAGTCCATGAATGGCTGCAAGTGATCTGCAAGCAGCTGAACATAACCATTTCCAGTCAATGATCGGTTCAGTTGCACCAGAGGACCGAGTCCATGCCATGTAGAAACAGCCCACACCATTATGCAGCCACCACCAGCTTAAACAATGCCTTGCTGACAGTTTGGGTCCATGGCTTCGTGGGGTCTGCGCCACACTCGAACTCTACCATCAGCTCGTAACAACTGAAATCGTGACTCATCTGACCACGCCATGGTTTTCCACTGGTCTAGGGACCAGTCGATATGCTCACGAGCCCAGGAGAGTCGCTGCAGGCGATGTCGTGCTGTCAGTAAAGGCACTCGAGTCGGTCTTCTGCTGTCATAGCCCAAGGAAGACAAATTTCGCCGCACAGTCCTATCGGACACGTCCCTCGTACGTACCACATTGATTCCTGCAGTTATTTGACGAAGTGTTGCGTGTCTATTAACATTGACCATTCTACACAGACGTCGGCGGTCTCGGTCGTTAAGTGCAGATGGTCGCCCACTGCGCTGTCCATGATGGGATGTGAAGCCTGAAATTTCATACTCTCGGCACACTCTTGATACTGTGGATCTCGGAATGTTGAATGCACTAACGATATCCGCAATGGAATGACCCATGCGTCTAGCTCCAACTAACATTCCACGTTCAAAGTCTGTTAATTCTCGTCGTGCCACCATAAATCACGAAAAACCTGTTCACATGAAGTACTTGAACACAAATGAAAGCTCTGGAAAACGAACTGCGCATTTATACTTTTTCGCTGCGATATTACTGCCATCTGTATAGCTGCATATTGCTATCCCATGACTTTTGTCACTTCAGTGTATATATATATTTGATCCCTTATTTTTTTCCATTTATTTTTCGTGATGTCCTTATTTCGCTGTTAGGGCCCCTATAATATTTCTCAATAAATTCGACATAGTTGCTTTAATATAAGTACATGTTTCTTCCTAGTTGTATACGCTTTTTAGGATTCGAAGGTCTTGACAGGATTTACTGATTGCTCTATATATAGGCGGTGTAATATGGAAGTTTAGAAAGGAGGAGTATGTCTCAGACGTTTCTGCCCATCTTCTAACTGCAGTTAAAAATTATAAAAACCTGCCCACAAATAGTCGAACGAAGCTTGCAAGCGTTGAAGTAATCTATAAATTACATTTTGTCTACACTTTTTGTTTCAAATTGCTTTTGCTACAGAAAGGGGAAAAATGATTAAATTAAATTGGACAATTAAATGTTTATTAAGATGATGGAAGAGCATATGATGTTTTTATATTATTATTGGAAGTGGAACTATAGATATCCCGATTTAATTTAATATAATTAAAATAACATCCCTTTCTAAAATAATACAAGACATTTCTAATGCCATAATTTTGAGCAGAAGTTGGCCGAAACATGAGGAAGCATAATTCTTGCTTTGAGCTTACCCAAAACATCAGCTGAAGAACGATTGAATGTGAAGGATTTTATGCATCCCACACATGCTCAGATACTAGTTCTTCGGCAAGTCATATTTCGAAACCGCGAATATATGACCTGTAAATCAAAACCTCGTCACCAGTTTATTACCATAATCAATGACAGAGTGCAATTGTTGATTCGTTGAATACCGGAGGTGATTTGAAATAACATTTTGATACATGATATATTTAAAACCATGAGATGCCATTTATATATTTTAGATAATCATTTTTAAATACATAAATCCTTTGTTTGAAGCATCAATCATAAATTCCGTAAACAAATATTAGAAGCTCAGTTAGATTATTATTTTTATTAGTTGAAAAAGTACTCAATAGTTTATAATTTCTTTCTGAATTTTTATTATTTTAAATCAGGTGTTCACAATCATTTTTTTTTTTCATAAAACCCTCTTTTTAAATTAAATTAAATAAATAATATTAACTGTGACGGAAACCTGTAACATGAATTATGAAATATGCATGTTTAAAAATTGATTTTATTATATTCAGGAGGGAACTTTTTGTTGTTAAAATTAATTAATTTTAGTTTTGCTTAATGGTGCTAAAAAGAACTATAATTCAATTAATTAATATTAATATTTCAATGGTAAAAATTATATAATTGCAACATTGGGGCATTAAATAAAGGAAATTGAAAAATTCTTATAGATAAATTACAATATGGGGAGAGAGTTTCTAATATTTTATAAAATATTCGACTTAAAAAAAGTCAAATGTTTGAATAATAGCTTTTAAAAACCCTACTTCATCAAAAAAAGTAAGAGAAATACAAGATTTCTGCTGCAGACTTTTCCTAGAAAATTTATCAAAATTCGTTAATAATGATGTTACTTTCATTAATCAAACAGAAAAAAATGAAAGTAACATCATTGCCAACCATTTATAATATTCTGTAAAGGGCGAGCTTTCGACAATGGATTGATTGTTAACATCAAAAGAAAGCAATTAAACAAGTATAATTAACTACTTACATTTTCTTTTTAAGATGAAAAAATTTTAACGAATTTTTTGTTTTCTAAAGTTTAATATTTTATTTTGTTATACATACAGTATTTA
>JAPMOQ010019505.1:2888963-2906215 GCA_026543055.1 Argiope trifasciata
GCATGTAAAGAGAATCCGACATTTCATACGCACCAACCTAATACATATCATCTCTTCTAAGTCTCCCCTATTTTTGTAAATTACTTTCCTACATTTTTTTCCCTCACACAAGCAACATAAATATCATAATTATCTAAAGAGATTTTTAAAAAAATGCATTTTTGACAAATAATAAATGCACTATACTGATGAACAATACATTTCATAATGAATTAGATATACCACTGCCGTAAATAAATTACCAATTTCATACATTTTCTAAAAGACTAAAATTAAAACAAAATTTTTTATCATATTATTTGTGGCAGCTGCATAATCTAAGAAGATATTGATTTTTATACCTTGTTTAATAAAGAACTTCTTCAGAAGTGTTATTCTTGAATTCCTTTTTATTTGTTCTGGAGATAGTCCGTATCTAATTCTTAAAATTCGTGTTTTATTTTTGTTGGCCATCTCTCAACCTTTCCTCCTCTGTCTGAAGGGCCGCGGTGGCCTGGTGGTAAGGTCTCGGCTTCGGAACCGGAGGGTTTCAGGTTCGAGACTCGATTCCACCGAAGATCCGTCGTGCGAGGGGGTCTCTTGCACGTTAAATCTGTCAGGCCAAACGTCCTCCCGCTGGTGTGGTGTGGTGTGGAGAGGGGGGTGCTACTTCAGGTGTCGTCCTCGTCACCTGACCGTGGTTCAAAATTACGAGGTCCGTCCCAAAATAGCCCTCGTGTTGCTTTAAACGGGACGTTAATATAACTAAACTAAACTAAACTAAACCTCCTCTGTCTGCGCTCAAAGTGGAAGGAGGGGCGATCTCACTATTCAACAAAAATAGAAAGAACAAGACCCCACCCAGTATAACATGTATGAAAGAAAATATCTAAATATTGCTTGTATCTTGAAGAGAGCGATTAAGTTTAGATTTTAAGAATGAATAAGAAATTTTTAGGGTCTGCATAAAGGTTAATCTACATTGAATGCTTTATTTTGTTCACAAAAATATAGATTAAAACAGAATCATTAATGCATTTGCCAGAAATAAAAGCTTTATGTCAATCAAATACAATACTGTAAAATTTTCATACCAGGTTCAAAATGTTCTTTATAAAAATATATATACATATTGTTATATTATCTAAATAGATAAAATTATCTTACTTCAGTAATACTTTTTTTGTTCTATAAATTAATATGTTATTTTTTATATCAATTAAATTTTCAAATTTTAGATGTTAAATGAAAGATAATTTGTTTATTATGCTATACAAATTCCTTTTATAGCACATTTTAATTCATTAGTTTAAAAGTTTAGTACATCATCAAATTTTTATATTAAACAAATATAAAGATAAAACTATTTTTAATAATATTACCTTTTAAATTAATTGATGATACAACGAAAGACGATAGTTGGCTTGGAAAATCTTATTTTGAACAAGTGTCGATTTCCTAAATTGTAATGTACTTATTAGAAAACAGGTACATTTTTTTTTTTTTTTTTGCTTCTTGTACTTTTTTTGTTGTTGGCATTTTAGGTGATTTATAGAGGTTCAAATTCCTGATTGCAGGAGATGCCAAATTATTTTACTCCAGGAATCTCGGATTAGTTAAGATTACCCTGCCAAAGAATTGCAACCTTATTACAGAATCAATGCTTTCCTTCAAAGAGAAGCATGGACCAAGATCAGAAAAAAGGCCAAAAGAAAAGTAAAGGTAAGACAATTGTCACAGGTGTGTCTCCATCCCCAATTCCAGGCCCTCCGAAACGACCATCATTCAGGTTTTACGACACATCCCTACCCACATTTCACCCCCATAAAACTCCAAAGAATAGAACTCTAGAAACACGAAGCCTCAAGGCATCATAAATTGGACTGAACAAGATGAGAGAACTAGCAAAATGTTTTTATTGCCTCTATCTGGCTATCAGCGACTTTTACACGCTCCAGAAGACATGCGACATCAAAATTGGTTATCTTCTGCTTTGTAATTCGTTCGAAGTCGGCATTTCGTGCTGAAGAAAAACCTATCCTGGTCATTTGGGTATGTGCCACGCGCCAAGTTGGACGTCTTTAATTAGACCTCTACGTTATATTGGTTAGGATAATAGCAGATGTCCATCGGGTGTGCGTGTGCCAAGGTCAAAGTTTCATCCAGCTTCACGCAAGCCTGACTGAGATTTGTTTTTTTTTAGTCCTGCGCTGTAATCGGTTGTCACAGATTGCTGCCTCCCATACGCCAGTGTAAAGAGAGCCTTAAATGATATTAGTGTTTAGGGGTCTGTCGTCTGTTCTTTGTGTCTTAGTGAAAGAGAGAGAGTGATGGGAGAGAGATAAAGAAGCACACTGTAAGAACAAAGGACGCCTTTTTTTTTTTTTTCTTCCAACTTCTAATGAACAATAACATTTGAGATATTCGCAAAGTGATAAGATGATAATTATTATAAAGCATTGCGAATAAATATGTGGCAAAGTGTATCCGTCAAACTGGTTGTACGATGAAGAAAAAAAAATTATGTATCAAATTATGGTAAAGCAGTGTATCTCATAAATGAGTGGTTTTATCATTTGAAGGACTTAGGATGAACGAAAACTGGATAGAAAATGAAAGAAGTAATTGTACTATTTCTTATGTCTGGATTTTTTTCTGTGGTTTTTCTAAGTATCTTTGTAGAGGAGGGTTTATATGGTCGGTAGTTCAAAGAAGTTCTGGCAACAGAATTAGGGGGAAACACGAGAAATTGCACTATTTATCGTCAGTATGTCCTTAAAAGAATTAAAATGTGTTTCTTTCAAATCTTCATTATTATTTACCAAACACTAAAAAAATTTTAAATACCCATTTATTAAGGAGTTAAAAAATATGTACACTGTACTAAAAGGTCGAATATTTTATTTTATTGCCACAAATAGGGGAATTGTAAAATCGTAAAACAGTGGAGTTTGCAAGAAGGAATATTCGCAATTAAACTGGAATTGTAGTCACATTTATTTTCTTTTCTTAAGGAGCATTAAAAGTTTTCTACCTGCAATTATTTATTACAAAAATCAGAGCCTCAGCTTTTGCTTTTAGAGACATTTTTTTCCTTTTACTTTAACCTCAATATTCGATTTAGTACATAGTTTAATGACCAATTTTGTAGATTTCTGCCAAATCTTCAAATAAATCTACTCAGAAGAAATCTGTGCCTAACTGTTCAAGTGCAAATTCATTCGATAAGCAAACAGCTATAGATGAAATTTATTACACTGGTTTAACATCTAAAATACTAATTCTTTAAAAAATATTTGAGTGAAATCAATTAATGAGCTGGCCGCTAGGCTACTTGTAAGTAGAAAATGGCTATATGTAAATTTAATTATTTAAATCAAGGAAATTTGGTATGTTATCTTGTGACTGCAACTGTACTCTGTGCCCCATTTTATTCTTATTATAGCTGCAAAAAGGATCAAAATAGGTATTTGCATGGTAGATTCAGTAGAAATTCTAGATTCACGTCAAAGACCTACATTTCCTAATTATTGTTCGCTAATATTATGCAAAGCATTTGTACCCTTACCCAAGGTCTATAATTTTTAAGTGGACTGAGAAGTATTCTGTTAGACACTTATTTCTATACTTTTGATCAACTTTCTTTCCTCTGACAGAATGGCAGCTTCCACGAATTTTTTCAAGAACATTTCTTTTAATATCATGTAGCTCCATTAATTAACTCAGAAAAGCATAGAATTAGCTGCAGCTTTAAGTGTACGAAACCGTAAGTTCGACATTAATCAGACATTAGGTACGAACAACGATTTCAATTGTATTATCTATACAAGATGATCGGTAAAGTCATTTCAATCTCTTTTAAAACGGCGTCTCGAGTAAACAGAGAAATAACGTGTACTTATAATAAAATGACTATACTGAATTTTTTGATACATGTTACAATGCCCCTAATGAAGAAATAAGGAAGCTACGAAAACAACTTAAAAGGAAGATCAGTAAAAAAGTCCAATAACAAAAATATTCGTTGCATCATAATAAAAATACATAGAAAAATTTCATGGATTTATCTGTGAAATAGGCAAAGATAATGGCGATTTAAAGTATAAACTTTCCGTGATTTGAATAAAGTTTTTCAAAAAGTGAAAAATGCATTATCTGGTAACCGATAATTAAACATAATCACTTGAAACTAAACACACCTTTTCATCTTAGCAAACCCCCTCATGACTTCAAACGAATCTTTTTGATCAATGATGATGATCGTGTCCATGTTAACACGGGAAGGGGATGAAGTGGCTTCAGAGTGAGAGGACCCGTGAGCACCCGAAGGTAGAAGTCTGACTTCTAGCTCAAATGAAAATGATGCACAACATTCACTCGAAGAAACCCCTTTTTACGGGGTGGGCTCATTCACACATCTCACAAATAGAACACAAAGGAAGAGCAACCATGTCCGAATCAGGGGTGCCCAGATCATTGGGAAGAAGGGATACTTGTAAGCCAGAACGCCGGCATCTAATGGCAAATGTCCAAGACAAAACTAGTAATCTTGAATGGTTTCTGCTCGGTAACGAAAATATGATTTCACCAGACTCAGGCCCAGAATGAATTTTTGTCTCCTTCTACAATCAAGCCTTTCTCCAAGCAATATTAACTTCATCAAAATTCCTCAACTCATATTCCCCATCAAACACTCCAATTCTCCATTATTGTACTGTGTAGTTGTTGTGCAGTTATTTTGTGTATTGTATGCAAACTCTTTTTTCTTGTAACTAAATATTGTTAATAAATTAAAATAAAAATTAGGAAATCAATTAGAATTTAAATTGGATTTAGAGATATCATTACATATCTGATTTATACTTGGAAATGAGACAAACTTGCTGAGATAGAATTTTCTTCAAAATTTCAAAGAAAAGAAATATCTGAGGTTCAACTTATGTTTTTATCATAATAATCGTGCGTTAATATCAACACTTTGTTCCACCTAATATTTTAGATTTTCTTCAAAGTCCATTAATGTCCTTTTAATTCGGACTTTTATGACAAATCATTAAACAATAACTTTCTATTTTTTGAATTGATTGATTATTGGATGCATTTACTCCAAGTGATTTCTACCGAGTCATTAGTTATTGCTTATCACTAACGCTTGAGGCACTAATTATATATTAGTATCTGAATCAAACTCATACCATCGTTTTGAAATTATTTTTGCCTACAGATATTAACATTTTATTCCATCTTATTATTTTCATATTTATTTTAATTTTATTCCATTTATTTAAAAAAATTTATTTCATTTTATTTATTTATATTATTAATTTTTATTCCATTATTTCATTTTATTTATTTATATTATTAATTTTATTCCATTAATTAAAAATTTTTATTCCATTATTTTAATCTTATTTATTGATTATTAATTTTTATTCCATTTAATTAAAAGACAATTTAATTTATATTTGCTGTTATACTGCTGATTTCTTTTTCATTTATTCATCGAACGTTTTATAATATTTTATTTTCTGATCCACCTACAGAAACATCCGGCTCTTTAAAGTTCAACCCCCTGCTTTTAGTGACACGTATTTTAATATTTTTATCGTTCGGGAGACAAGTCCACGAAAACGGAAGTACGGAACTTTCTCACCGATGGGAAACCATAGCAGACGATCGATACTTCGGAACAGCTGATGCCAACGATCAGGGAAGAAAAGGTGCGCTCCATCAAAAATAAAGCGAAAAGTGATTTCCGGCAAAGGTTCCTAGGACAGTATCCGGTTGGGGGAGAGGAGGAAAGAGGAACTGAAACTAACTCCAGACTATCATTTTGGTGGTTAGCAAGAAACCGCAAAATTAGGCTTCGCACACCCCCACTTTTTGTTTGAAATCAGTGTTAGGTTCGTTTGCCATCTGTCGTTAAGATCGTCTGCTGGGGATTTTTTTGTTTAGTTATTTTAGAATGCACGCATGAAATCACTCAGACGAGAAATAAAACTTATCAGAGAGAAAAAAAAATATAATCATTTTTTGTTGTATTTTTATTCGTTTTCGAATGTACAAAGATGGAATATTTTTTTTACAGTTCCCTTGTAATTGAAATAAGTAGTATACGATAATAATAATGACTATATTTTTATACGAAGATTATATAGTATATACATTGTATTATTTTTATTAAATAATATTATTATATTATTCTGATATAGGAAGTAAACAAAATGAAAGTATTGTAACTGTCAAAAAGTTCGAAATCGAGATTTCAGTTAATCTCTACATATCAAATCTCCCTCAGTCCGAAAAATATTCTTTTAGAATTATCTCTTCTGTGAACCTGATATTTCACAAACGCGTTGCACAGATGGAAAATTTTGTATGTGGCTATTACACATTTACAGATTTCTATCAAATTCTGAATGAAATCCATTGAAAGGAAGTCTGTTTGACCTACTATTGCAGATGAGCATGATAATTACAAAACGTAAGAGATAAATAAAATTTGGTGAGCAGATTTAACATCTTAATTGTATATTAGCAACTTTAGAATCAAACCTTTCATGAGGCTTTACTATCTGTTGGTCTGTACTTTCGCATGCATGTAAACTCAATGAATAAAAAAGTAAAAGACTGAAATAAATGAAATTTAGTATATGATGTCGTGACTATTATTATAATTATGTGTTTAATTTTGGTTTCAATTGATCATCAAAAGAAGGTACAAAAAATACATATTCAATTTTTTTAAAACTTATGTATTAACCTTATCAAATTAATCTCCCTAGATTCAATAAAGATGCCAGATTCATGACAAATATCAATATTTCGTAACTATTGCTGGTCATTGGCATGTAATTCATACACCAGTGTCGCTTTATACACAATTCTACTAAGAATATAATCATCGTGTGAAAGTAAAAATTTAGGCTCTCGAGACGTTCATGGAATTGTCGCAGTTCCATTATTTTATGCAGATAGAAGGGAATGTTGTCTTCATTACAGAATATGTGACAAAGATGTGGAGAAACTACCCCCAAACGTTCTTTATCAGGAATTCAAAACGTAATTTTTATGGCATTTTGTTTATTGAATGAAAAAATCTCACAATAATATTAAATATATGTACCAGTTTCAACTAATACATTATAAATTTGTTAAATATACTTTCAGATAAAAAGAAATTTTCTTTTTTAGCAGATTTACAAGATTTTATTCAATAAAAAAAATTATTCATTACGTAACTCGGATAGAACGCAACATATCGTCTAATCCAAAGTTCATATTCAATTAATGTGTTTATTCTCCCGGTCGTCTTTAAGTCAAGAATTCTAGGTTCGATTCAATCGAAAACCCACTGTGTTAGCATCTGTGTCTAACGTCCTTCCAGTAATGTGGCCGCCCTAATGTCATTTTCGTCATCTGATCAAGATTTAAAACGATAAATTTTATTTTAAACCATTAGGTCGGCTTAGTTTTAGTTTAGTTATATTAACATTCTATTTTAAAGAAACTCTAGGGCTCTTTTGGAATGGACTTAATAATTTTGAATAACTTTCAGATGATGAGGACGACACCTGAGCTGGCATTCCTTCTCCAAACTCCCACACCACACCAGTGGAAAGACGTTTGATTCCAATAGATTTAACATGCACCAGACGATCTTACACGATGACTTTTCTGTGGAATTGGTTTTCGAATCTGAAACCTTTCGGTTCCGAAACCGAGACCTTACCACTAGACGACCGTGGCACTCGGGGGGGAGGGGGAACTTGCTTTAGTATTACACTAGAGTCTAGACTTCGCAATGGAGGGGTGTGACTTTGATCTTTTCTTTGGTATGGAATGAAAGATTAGTAGAAAGGGATGCTAGTTCAAAACTGCAAATTTCATCTAAAGACAGCATGAAAATAATCAAACTGAACGAAAATTCTTATTTCAATGTTACCAAAAACCAAATTTTCGTGGTATTTTTAATATCTACATTTTTATTTTACTATAAATTTTAATGAACTTTAACTAATCGATGAATCCAGAAGAAGAATTTAAGAATCGATATGAACTTTAATTAATCGCATTTCTTTATAAATAATTCAACAATTAATTAAAATCTAAATATTTTTAAATTATTTTATAATTTAATGATTAGTTTAATAGAAAGTTTAATATTCATTACAAAATATTTTTTTTCTTCTCTTCAAAGTATTCATACCTTATTCATTCAAGATTCACCAAAGAAATGATTTTTATAATGCTCTTTTTTATTTTATTAAATTCTAGCTGGTACCTGGCGCGTAGCTGCCGCAGAAGAAATGATCTTGGAGATGTCGTTTGAAATTTGAAATAGTTATCTTGTTTAATTAAGAATGATATTTATTTTCTTGCCGGCAATACATTAACTGAAAATGAAGGATGTATAAAGGAGAAGTATAAATGATGAATATTTGTTTATTATATTTTTATTATTTTATTCTTTAAACAAATATTCATTTTTATGTATTAGATTTGTGTATTCTTTCAAAATTGTAAAGCTTGGTGTCATTTCAGAATGGTAATGAAAGAAACTATTTATTGCATCTCTTGATTCGTTTAATATTCATTCAGAATTCTCAAGTTTAATATTAGGAAATGCGATTAAAATATTTTCTTTTAAAATTGATTAAACATGAAAAATATATTTATACCATAAAATCTTGATTATATAGTTGAAAACACAACTTTTTGAAAACTAAGATGGTGCAAAATTATTTGTAGTCTAATATTTTCGGAAGTTACTAAAAATAACGGGAAATTTTTTTTAATGTTTAGTTAAAATTTCAAACCCATAGGATTGGTTGCCATAAAGCTTTCTCGCACATTCTCTAATAAAACTATTGCTTCAGAGAAAGACTTCCATAGCATTTACATACAATTACTCCGATATATCTAGCTTAAATTTAGCATCTTTACTGAATCTACTACAATCTCTACTAAACTCTTTGGTGAATTATTTGGTGTTTAATCCATGGTTTAAGATACGGTAAATAGATCCGAAATTTTTTTTAAATTTAGATGATTCTATTATACTTATAACCTTCGCGTAAGTGCAAGCAATATGTTGTCGAAGTTTTATCGAATTCGGATGGGCGGTATGGCAACGCATTAGAGACGTACAGGTAAACAATTTTTATTTATATAGATTAAAAAAATTAGTAAAAGGAAACATTGTGAGAAGCTATTCTTTTAGGAATTAATCATTATTTCATGAATTTCACTTTCATTGTTGAAAATAATTCTTAAATATTATAGCTTGCCATGAAAAATTGAATAAACTGCAATCCATTACAAAACTGACAGCTTAAGATGTAATTACTAATTTTTAAAAATGTAAAAATATATATTTTTTCCCTCTAATGTTTTGCAAAAGCAGCTACACCTGAAAAAGTTTATTTGGGAATTCATTTCTTATTGCATGACTGATTTTGATTAAGATATCTGACTACATTCGAAGAAAATTTTTTGAAAAACTGGATTTTTTAAAAACTATTTAAAGCTATGGATTTTTGATGTATTGTAAATTATAAGGCATAATACTATAAATACAACAAAATTATTTGAAAAAATAATATATTTTGAGAAATAAAATTTTTTGTTGTAAATTAGAATGAAATTGAACCAAAACGGTTAACACTCTACACAAAATAGTAATGCAACAATCCTATTTTTCTTTGTACACAAGTTTTAGAAAATAATGATGAATGAAATGAACCAAAATGTAAGAAAAATCTTGAGATGCAAAGAAGTTATGGGTAAGAATATACGTAGGTATACATTTTTTTCCATAAATTCACTACTTAATTTTTCTAAAAACACCTATTAATGAAAAAGTATTTCACCAACAATAAAAATGTTGGCTCATTTCATTGCCCATATTGTTTAAAACATACGCTGAAATTTGTATGTCAATACCTCTATTAGATTTTGTGACATCATGTTAATCGTGGGAAATGTTTATGAACATTACAATTTTGAGAAAATTGAAATTAAAGAAAAATTTTAGCTGAAAGAATATGTAACCCTAGATGATAGCGCAGGCCTTCCTTTTCCTAGAAAAGATGAAAGGTTTTGGAATGAAAAAAGTCTGAACTACAAGAAATAACAATGAAAAAAAAAATCGCCCATGTGGTAGAAAATCGGTGTTTTTAACGTAGTCGGGTACCTTAATTTTTCTATTTTATAACAATCAGTTATGAATTTAGGAACTTAAGTATCTTTGGATAACGGGAGTCAAATCTGACAAGCAAGTACTGTAATGTTAATTGAATTAAAGCTTTTTTGTAATCTTTTTCTGTGATGATAAAACGTATCAAGATATCGGATAATTATCGATAAACAAACTTGATATTATTTACATTCCATTTTTAACAAGACCATGGAAGTTATATAACAGGATACCAGTTTCTATTTGATGATTTTGGTATTGCTACTGCAAATTTTAATTTTAAAACGCTTATTATGCAAATCAGCACTTCGGCTGAAATACGACTCCCCTGTGATTCACACCTGCTTTCTAATCAGTTCTTATCTCCTATCTATTGGGTTGTTCGGAAAGTCATTTCGTATTTTTTTGTCAAAATGAAAAGAAATTTTCGTTTAATGAATAAATTATTTATTAAATTATAAAATTGCCATTCTGGTCTAATACCTTTTGCCATATTTTTGGTAGTAACATGATTATACGCTCATAAAAGTTTTGGTCTTTGCTGTAAAAAAAACTGATCGAGGTGGTTTTTGGCCTCCTCATTTGAAGGAAAAATTTTGCAAATCAGTTCTGGTACTGATGTACTGTTAACTCATCTTCTCCACACATATTGGCTAATTTATTTCTGGCTTGAACAGCATTTTTACCTTTTATATAGCAAAAAAGAAAAAAATGACGAAAATGCTGTTTATTGCTCTCCATATTTAAAAGGGCACCATCCAAAAACTACTGCGAAGAATCAGCTGCACTTTTTCACACTCAAGCCTTGCTATATCAGCTCTTAAAACATAAAATGATTTTGCGGTTAAAGTATGAAATTGGGTGCGAAAAATGCAATTAAATCCTTTGTCAGGAAAAAACGAAATTACTTTCCGAACAACCTAATAATTAGATGACCCTCTACAGTTAAATGTCAGCAAAGTAAGTTTGATTGGCGCAATATGGCAAAATATGGCTCTTGCGCCAAAAACCATCGCCAAACAAACAATCAGCAAAGTAAGAATCATCTGATCAGATTGATGAGATGAATATTACATCCAATTCATAGCTTACAAACTTGTTCAATTGGCTTCCATTCACTGCATAGAAATTTTAACCATCGGAGTGCGGAATTTTTTAAGATCATTATGTAGATGTGTTTTTTTGTGCATAAGTCCAAATATTTTCAAACAAAGTGAACTGATACTATATGTTTAACGGTAGTAATATAATGTAATAAAAATCTTTAATCGTGAAAATAAATAGTAAATGGACTGACTGCTAATCCGCGAAATAGGCCGCTGGAGGGTTAGTATAGAATAATTAACCTCTTCGCCTATAATGGCGTATCTAGTAGGTGCATCGAATTACTGAATTTTCGGCATTCAAATCTGCAATTGAGTGAAAGTATTAAGAAATTTAAAGCGAATTAGGAAAGTTTTCAATACCTCGAAAGTTCTTTATGCTTTTATTGGATTGAAATAACTGTAAATGTTCCAAATAGAATATGTCATCTAATTAGGAATTTAATTTAATTCATATGTTAACCCTGCACCGGTCGAGCTCTTTAAAGTCACCTAAAAGGTCGCTCGGATTACAATTGTAATCCATTTTCAAATCAAAATAAAACTCCAAAATAATTAATCAACATTCTTTAATCAACTTTAAACATAACAAGGAACTTTTTCTTGATTATTTTTTAAACACCAAACTCACTTGAAATCACTATTGTAATACGCGCGACCTGTGCTGGGTTAAGAAGCTAATTTTTGGTGAAAGGTAGCATTAGATTTGTTTTGCTAGTTTTTATAGAAATAATTGTATTAAAATATGTGTATTTTCGGGTGTATTCCCTACTGCATAACTGATAACTGCATAACAACAATTAAGAAATTACTTAGATTTAAATCCTTTTTTAAGTGCTTAAAATCTAAATAAAGCTTAAGTAATTCAATCATTCAATCTGAAATTAAAAATCTCTGTCTCATTTGTAATCAATTCTCTCACGTCTTCTCCACAATGTTTTCTTCTAATGATATAGACGACAGCAACAACAAAATTAAAAACTCATTGATGACTAAGTACCCATTGTTTTCTCTGACAAAAAAGAGAATCATGCAAATGACCAACGCCCAGCGAGTCGCTACTTTCCACTCTAAACCCAGAAATTAAAGCCAGCCTAACCACAAAACCACCGCATCTTCTTCAGTCAGTGAAGCAAGAAGACGACGCCTCTGAGCCAGCCACGCATCCAGGGTCGCCGGGTGGCTGTCACAAAGGCTGCTGTCATCTTGCATCTCCAGGTGAGCTGCTGCTTGCCCCCGAGGTCTTTCTTACCTGGATGACCTTGGATAGCTCCTTAGGGGTCAGAGGAGGATGATCGTCAACAATATTCGCTTTCTCCGGGGCTCTGGAGGGGGGTAGGAGGAAGGTGCAGAACACAAAGGAGATGCAGGCACACTCCCACCTTTATTCCTGGAAAGCCTGTAAATGTAAAAATCTCTTTGCAAGAGCTGGGGTGGACAAGTAGTTCGGCCATGTGCAAAGTGCATGGTGGTGGCAAGGTGCATAAGATGCACTGAAGTTTTTAAGAGTTTCTGCAGAGACTTTTGGATTAAAGATCAAAATTCTCGCTGCATAATTTGATGAATATCTTTATTTTATACAATAATAATTTAATTTTCAAGTGCCGAATGTTGGTTGTTGTTAAGTGAGAATAAAATATCGTTTCAATATGTACGTCACGTTTCTTCCGTTTGGTTTCAGATCATTATTACTACTGTGATGGAAAAATAATTTTATTGGTATACGAAGCGAAATTAAAATAATAATAATAATAAATCAATTATTATTATTGATTTTTTTTTACTTCTGTAACTTATATTTGAGTTTAAGACACACTATTATTTCATACATATAAATATATATAACCTGTCAAATTACTAGATTTGAATATATTTTTCTTTAAAGGCTGCACAAATATTTTTATTTTGAAAAAAAAAAAAAAAACTGTCTTTCATCAATTATTGTATTGCTTGCTTAAGTGAAATTTATTGAAAATAATCTTTAAATATAAAATTGAATGCCCATTTGTTTGTTTGAACTTTATAGAATTCCACACCTCTAGACAAATTCAAACGAAATTTGGCGCCCAGGCCCCTTAGCACTTATAAAGATTAAATGAACTTAAAAAAAAATCTCCAAGATTATTTTTTCTGCGGCAGCTACGCGCCGGGTACGAGCTAGTATTCAATAAAATGAAAAGGAGCATTATCGAAATCATTTCTTTGGTAAATCTTGAATGAATAAGGTATGAATACTTTGAATAAAAGAAAAAAAATTATTTTGTAATGAATATTAAACTTTCTATTAAACTAATCATTAAATTATAAAATAATTTAAAAATATTTAGATTTTAATTAATTTTTGAATTATAACGAGACCTTTTTTCAAAAATACGAAATATTTCAAACATAATTGGAATATAATTATGCTATTACACAAATTTTTGGGTACACTATAACTTGTCCTGCCAAAAATTCTAAATAAAATGGCAGTTAATGCCTTAATAGGAAAATAAGACAAATGAAAAATCATCATATGACTTAGTGCTAAATAAGAAAATAATATTATTTTCTTATTTAGCACCAAGTCATATGATGATTTTTCGTTTGTCTTATTTTCATCACAATTTCTTTGCGTTTCGAAATCTGATCATAATAAATGATCAGATTTCGAAACGCAAAGAAATTGTGATGAAAAGGTGTTTTACAAGCCGCTGTTGTTTACTTAGAATATTAGCTGTATTTGGTTAAATTAAATCTCTTATACATAATCTAGTATCCGTAATTCTCTCATCAAAGGAGGAGTTCGTATAATGATGTCAAGTCTTTTGTCTTTTGCGGTCATGTAATTTCACTTTCCAATTCTTTGTGTTAAATTGCTCAGATAGTTAAAATATTTCTAATTTTTTACCTTCGGGAAAAATTACTGAAAAAATTTGTTACAGTTTAGTAAAAAATCGTTTTCTAATTAAATTGATATCACTGAAAGAACATTGAAGAAATTAAAATAGGGCAAAAACTAATTTTATGCAGTGTTTTTGAGAACTATCAAGATAAAAAGAAGTCAACATTTTGATTATCCCTTTGACAGCCTCTTAATGCCGGTGTCCTACCGAGGAGTAGCACATCTTCCTCTTGATCTGGACCTTCCGGATTCAAGTCTTGGTTCGTGCAAGACCATTCTGTGTTCTATCTGCGAGTTGTGTAAATATGCCCACCTGTAAAAAGGGGTTGTGCAAGCGATAGTGAAGCATGAAGTAGCTAAGTTGTACTCTTGGAACTAGGGCCAAGGTTACGAAGAAACAAGCGATGCACACTCTGCTTAAATCACAGACAGATGATTGTCAGTGGGCTTGTAAAGTGCCATAAGTCACAACAACAGCCTCTTAATATGATTATATATTATGTTTGGTACAATTATTATTACTTCAATTATTATAATAACATAAAAAGCATTTGAGTTATTGCAGCATTTACAGATTATTTTTACATTTGAATATTTGTTGATTTAATTATTGAAAATCGTTGCTGTTATTGTAGATTTAAATACTAAGAAATGTATAATTCGATACAAATGTTCCACATATCGTTGTAAGAGAAATGTTAAATATTTAACTAAATCCTAGTTTTTAAATAAATGCTGGTTACACATTCTTACATTTTAAAATATATCTGTGCCAAATTTGTTAAGGATTTAGGTTTAAAGGCTTGCTTTTTGGAGTGCCAGTATACACAAATGCTTACTTTTATAAGTAGGGGTTTATTTCATATACAGTAAACTCTCGCTACAACGATACCCGATACAACAATAACTCCCTCTACTACAATAGTGTTTTGTGGTCCCGGTGATTTTGCATATAAACTAATGTTAATCTCCCCTCAATATTGCGATATTCTCTAGAACAATAAACCTCTGTAAAACGATTTTTTCAATCTAAATTTCAGTATTATTTTCTCACTTTATGATAATATTTTGATTTTCAAATGCTTTTTTTTCGTTTTCTTTTGTTATTTTTTTCCTTCTATTAGGACTCATTGTGGATATTGTGGAAGTTGGTGGGAAGTAACAGAAAAAACCATTCGGAATTGCTGGAAAAAGGCCGGTCTTTGTGTTATGGAAGATAAGAAATCTGATAATGATGAAAATTCCATAGACAATGATCTCTCAGATGATCAAGAATGTGTTTTGCACATCAAAAAATCCTTATCCCAACTTAAAGAAACAAGCGGTAAAAAGTTTGGAATTAGTATAGAAGACTATTTAACAGCAGATGATGGTTTTCGCAACAGTTACTGATGAAGATATTCTCTCTGAAATTACTGATGAGATAGGGAACAATGATGAAGATGATGATGATATTGATGATAACACAGGTATATCGCAGTCCTTATTGTCATCGCAGGAAGCTCTTCAATCTGTGAATTCTCTACGGACATTTTTTTTCAAGCCTTCCGTCGACAAATGAACATTTTCGTGCACGAGACTCAATGCATACAGTATTGGTGAACTTAACAGTTAAACAAATGAATAAACAAACAAAAATATTGGATTATTTTCAATAAAAAGTGTTTTTAGGCATGTGAATATTTCTGTGCTTATTTTCTGAATTTATCTTATTTATTTTTTTAATATTTAAACCACTATTATTAGTATTTTACAAATTAATTTCTTCTAAACATAGACTTAAAAGTAGTATAATATACACCTTAAAAACTAACAATAATAATGAAAAAAACTCTTATTAAATGCTCAAAATATGTGCGCCCTCGATATAACAATATGCCTCTCTACAACAATATATTTATTTGGTCCCTAAAATATTGTTGTAACGAGGTTTCACTGTATTTAATTTTAAAAAATTGTTTAAGTCAGAATTATTTCTTTATTTCTGAACATTAAAATTCTAAGAGAAATACCTGTTATCAAGGCTTTTCGGAAAATAATATGAAATCTTCCCCCCTAACTAACGATAGATAATAAGCAGTCGAAAACAACGAATAAGAAAATACATTAAAGATTCAATGATTAATAAAGAAACCAGAAATGAAATTAACCTTGTGAGAAATATTTTTCTTACAAAGCTGAAAACTAATTAGCAATCATATTATTCGGCGTGAAATATTCACCCAAGATTTGATTGTTTGTGAGAAAATAAACAACTTAAAAAAAAATTGAGTTGGCCGAATCTTGGTTTTCGTGATCAGGAAATAGTGAATTCGTGAGTTGATTCTAATTAGAATTCAACAAGTGCTCAAAGACAGTTGCTTATAAAATCTTAGAATTATTAAATATTTTGATATTGCTGTTGGGAGTAGATTCAGATGAGACAGCTTTATTGACTGAGAGATTCTTTCGGCAATTAAAAACAAAACATACGCTCGGCTCTTAGTTCAAACACCCATATGAACCTTAAATATGATCTGGAATAAGGCTTGTTAATGTCATCTTTGTCACGACGCAAGCAGACGTGGATTTTTTAGAGTGCAGTCTTTAGGCATTACAAAATATTAATGAGAATACTTCACTTCTTAAAACAAATCAAATGGGCTGAAGGCGGCAGTTTATTGTTACATATTTCCTATTCGTCGGGTTCGTTTCTGTGTGGTGGGGTGTATGATGTGGAAACCAACACCGTTAGCAGGCCTCAATAGAAAAACAACGACGAAGTTTATTTACGCAAGTACAACTATAAAAGCCGAGACGAATATATAGAACAGCACAGTAGCATTCTACAGCAGACAGACAGTAGCCTACCCGCAGAAATCCTGTAATGGCAACGTCCACAACACAGCAGTCAGATAGGATTCAGCAAGAAAGGGGATCTTCAGAACTTTGCTCTACGGTCTCTCCAGTCGACTGAAACGTCCTATGTCTCTGCTCGCTATCTCTGCCTACTCACTTCTTCATGCAACTTGCTACTAAACACAACAAGATACGGCACACAGCAATTCAGAACTCTGCCGATGCTTCGGTATTCTCCAGGTGACTCCGA
>JAPMOQ010019505.1:2906225-2959287 GCA_026543055.1 Argiope trifasciata
CAATTCAGAACTCTGCCGATGCTTCGGTATTCTCCAGGTGACTCCGACTACTATTTGCCACCATCCAATTCATAACCACCTCTCAGTTCAGGACTACTCCACGACGTCTAATTCAAGACTACTCGCCAAGTCTCTACTCGATTGACCACTAATCTTGCAGCAGGATATGACGTGGTTAACGGAGCGCCTAAACCTTCAGGTCTGGGGCTTGATCTCCGGTAATGAAAGATTAAGTCTGGCCTAACTTTCAGTAAGAGGCGTGGTGGCTTCGATGTTAACTGAAGATGGATAACCACTACTTTTGCAGTGTGAGAGTGCTGGCCTTTTATAGTTCCCAGAGGGTAGGGCTAGAAGGTTCTAGACCAATCAGGAACATTTGAGTAATTTCGGTTCCTAATGGCCGGACCGGGAAAATTCTCGATGTTTCGAATATTATCCATTTTGTCTCCAAAGTCACCAAATCTGTCGCCAAGTTCTGGTATCAATAATGAGATACCCTGACTCCGTCCAAAACAGATGACTGTAAAAACAGTCTTTCTTATGATGACATTAATTGTGCAAGGAAGCAAAATTACAGGTTCGTTACATTATTATGGAACAAAGATATATTAGATCTCTCTATTCCGGATAAATTTTATTGCATAGTGCTGATCCGAACCTGTTTCGCAAAAGATACACACACACACATATATTGTCTTGCGTCATTTAGAATCTGTAGAAGTATTTAAGAAATTTTCTTTGACCCGATATAATTTGCACAAGCTTTGGATGAAATATTCTTTTTTAATTTTGAGTTCCGCTATAAATCCCTATGTTATGCGTCTTTTGCACAGTATAATTCATCTATCCTACCACTGCACTCATCTCTTTTTTAATATTCTTCTTTAACCTTTGGAATAATTTTGGAACTACAATATCTATTTGGACTTTCTGTGCAGCCTTTTTTTGCAATTCGTCTCCTAGTTGTCATCAGCAGTGGCATCATAAGTGCAAGTGGCGCCTGGTGTATTGTATTAGGGTGTTCCAAAAGTCTCTTTCTCATAGCGTTGTGAATGGCCTTATCAGGTCTCCTTGTGCAAGCATGCAGGTTTATTTATCAGCCGTCTACGACATCGGATGTAGTCGTTCCAGAGCTCTACTACACCCTAAGCCAGAACTATATCCCAAAAAAGTTCTTTTGTCCATTTGGTCGAATCGGAAAGGTGTAATTTTCTACGAGATTATTCCTCAAAATGAAATAATAAATTCTACGAACTATTGTCATGAATTAAATCAATTAAAAGTTGAAAAAAAAACCCTCTTACGACCAGAATAATGAATCAACGTAGCTTTGTTTTTCATCAAGACAACGCGAGATAGCATATTGCATTAGCCGTAAGAGGGAAGCTCACACAGTTTGGTTGGGATGTTTTATCCTATTTTGTATACTTTCCAGATCTCGCTCCATCTGATTATTCTTCTTTCTATCCTTAAAAAATTCTGTTCGCTATAAGCACTTTAAATCCATCCGTGAAATAAAAGCAAAAGGGTTCTTATATAAAAAAAACATTAATAATATTTTAAACAGAAAATATTATATAGTCGTTTCATATTAGAAACAGGGAAGAAACTTATGAGACACCCTATATTATGTTATCGCCCCTTCACAACATTTTGTTTTATAAAGAAAAAGATGATGTCTCCATGATTATCATTCAGATTATCACTATCGACATGATTATCATCCAGTGCATCTATACTCCCCTCTTATCACTCCCTTGCAACGCAACTGATTACATTTTGTTCTTGGAAAGTTTGCTTGCTGTTGCAATCTTCAGTATAATCTTTTATCTCATACATTTCACAGTGGCGTGACGAAGAGGCGGCAAGGATTCCCTTTCTCATTCACGAATATAAAGCAGTCATTCTTTCAACAGCCAAACATGACAAAATACGGTGACTGAATTCTATGACCTGATTACCACTTACGTTTGATACACTACCGAATCTGCAAGCAAAATATCAATAATTAGCAGTCCACATCAGATGTATGAGAAGTCTAGACCTCTGTGTTCCATCCCACTGTGCAATTTATGAGTTGAAAGATTTTTAGAAATGGTGCATTTCTATTCATTCAGAGCGTTTATTCATTCTGATAAAGAGCAAGGCCCACAGACAAACGGCACCAAGTGTGACATTAAAGGTGTTTTGAGATGTGTATCCGCCCAGATACAAAGTTTCATAACCACCTACTTTCGAATGACCTACACCTAATACGGTTGCCTTCTTTCTCTCAATTGTGGACAGATGCCATAAAATAGTTTGACTCTCGCCTTTTTTTACCAGTAGTCTTACGCAGAGCTGGAAGTTTTATCCTATGTTGGCCTTGAACCCCTTTCCACCTTAATTTATTTCCGATTGTTGTTATCTTAAGAATATAGAACAAAAGTTACCTTTTTTTTGTTGCTTTCAAGCCATTAAGACCACCTTCATTATTTCATCTTGAAAGGAGTTGTCCATTCGCTTTCTTTCTTAGGTGTGTTTCTATTTGCTGTTTCACTTTCATTCTTTGCTGGCCGTGTAATAGATCAGAGGTGTGGTTCGGATCTGTGCTTCAGTAAATTTTGACACTCGATTCATAAAAGCTGAACTCAACTTCTGTAAAATGTTTGGATCAACGTATTTTGGTGCAGCCTTTATAGGTTTCCATATAATCTGTCGGTTAATGGTGAATGATATGGTCCATTGAAAAATAATTATATTCCTTAATCACATTGTTCACAGTTTCTAAAATTTTGCTGATATCTTCCGGAAAATCAAATAAATCAATAACTACAAAATATTATTACTATTATTATTTATATGTAATATCAGATACATATACAATCTTGTGTGGAATGTACGTTGTGATCCATGCAGACGTTTTTGGCAACATTTCTTTATTACTCTAATTGACTCTAAACAATCACAAACACAAAGACAAGACTAGACATTTATGCACACAGTTTAACAGTACAGTCTCACATCTCACTCTAATTATGCATTGTGATATGTTGGTTATGCATAGCAATGCATTGTGTGATGGCATATGGGATGGCCTAATCAGACATTTAATATCCAAGAGAGAAGATAAGAGCCGCTACAATAACTGCTACACTCTTATATTCTTCATCACAAATGTTGTGTTCAAGCAACTATCTAATTTTTTTCTCTTTTAGGCACGGGGCTACGATGTCTAATGGTATAATAAGGGCTTTGATCAAAGATGGATAATGAAATAGACTAGTTTGGAAAGTGCTAGAAGAGGTTCTTAATTTAGAAAGTATTTTTGAGTATTTTCAAAATAATTTAATTTTGAAATTTATTTAACTATAAAGATTGTGTTTCTGAGATTATTCAAACTAAAATAAAATATTATTTAAATTTTGAAGCATAATTCCAGGAACATTCAAAGTTAATTATCAACAACAAGTTTTATACAATTTTATATTTCCTATTATAATTTTTTTAAATAATAAGTTTTATAATTCTTAAAAAATAAATAATTGAATAATTTATTTAATTATTCAATTATAAATTTGCCCAGTTAATTTGTATCTACCCTGTGTGTTTGGAATTTTATATTTTGCTAATTATCACTCATGGCTTTTATTACTATTTTTGTCTTGGCATCAAATTCGTTGCATTTGAAGCATAAATATCCCAAGACAAAATAGATTTAAACCTATATTTTCCCCCACTTCTCCAGAAGCTAGCTTTTTTTCTAATTCATTAAAAACCATAAAAGGACATTTCTTTCGTTGATATTTTTCTTTTTAACTTTGTTGGGGCACCGTACATCTTACAGGTTGTACATAAGGTGGAAAGCGAGCAAGATCTCAGGTGTCTCAGCAGCTGTTGCTTCAAGATTTAAGAACAGCTGTGCTCTCCTTACCCCTGTGCACGTGCTGCAGGGGGGGAGGGAGATGGAGGGGCTAAGGAGCAAGTAAGAAACCGTCTGCAAGGTTGAGGAAGGAAGGAGGGAGCAGAGCAGATGGCGGGCAGAAAGAGAAGCTTTCTAGTTGCGGACAAGCGTGCTGAATGTGAATTCACGCGTTCAACAAATCACGACTTTTTAGGGGTGGAGGGGTGTCTTCGTGCACTGTTTTTGGTTCTTCGATGCATATTCATGATGTCTGCCAATACTTGAACAGATCGTCTGCGCTTCAGTAGTTATTTTATTGGGGGTGGGATGAAGATTTTAACGTGATGAATTCTGTGGTGCTGGAAGGTGGGGTAGGGGGGTCGTGAGGGTGAAGATTGTTATTGAGTAAGAAGGCGCAATTAAATGGTTCTGCTATAGCTTTTGCGTGCTAAAATTTACAATGCAAAACATGGTAGATGAATGGTTATAGATAATCTATATACTTGCGTTAGCATAAGAACAGTCAGAACATTGTTTGAAAAAAAAGTTAGACTTTGTATAGGAAGGTCACTGCCAGGAACAAATTCGCTTTGTTCGATGTTAAGATTGTAGTTTTTCTTATACAAATCTTCTACAATCACCGTTTAATTTTTTTTTTTTGTAGGGTAAGATCTTTTAAATGTTAACTACATAAATGCAGATTCACATGGAGTTTCAAACAAGCCTTATATCATCATAAAATTTAAAAGACTTCAGTCATAATTTGTAGAACTGGTTCTAAATTATTATAAAGCATAAGTATTGCAAATGCAAAGTAGGGTTAAAAATTCAGTTCTTGATAAGGCATGGTATATATGCAGTTCACCTGTAGGATTTGCGCAACAGCATGCTAATTCTAAAATAATTAAAATTTTCAGTGTCGCCATACTTATACATTAGTAAACTCATTTGGTAAGCGATGTAGTGAGGGTAAATGATGCTCATATTCAAATGATGTTCAACAGGATATTTTTCGTTCCCTCCTTATCATCATCAGCAGTTAAAAAGCATAAATAGTCCACAAGGATTTTTTACTTGTCCTCTCACCATATATGACTTCAAAAAGAGGAATAAGTGCACTAACATTTTACTCCTATGACACCCTCCACCAATTGCTTAGGGTATCTACAGCCCTTTTCCACTAGTTGCTATGCCATATTTTCAATCATACTACAAATTACCAATCAGAAGTTTTAGCAATAAAAACGGCAGTTGGTTATTGTGAGGGGCTAGAAGACTTTTATAAATGCTCTATATTCTAAGACTCTGTCAGTCTTCCAGGCAATACAATCCATGAACACTAAAAATAAAAAAATCTGAAAAATTAAGGAAAACTTGAGAAACCCTAAAATGGATAAGATTAAACTGAATTAAGGCTCACGTTGGAATATGCAGAAACGGGAAAGCAGATGAATATGCGAAAAAGGATACACAAAAAGACCAAATAGATATTGGCAGCACAAAACACCAATAGGCCCAAAATCAATCGAAATGTTAAAGATGGAAATAGAAAGAGCAATGACTATGAAGTTGCAGAATAGATCAGGGGTCTACAACCTGCGGCTTGCGAGCCGCATGGTGTTCTTTTGATGTAAAGTTGCGGCTCTCCAGTTTCATACGAAAAATTAATAATTTGCTATCAAAATCTTTAAATAAATAAGAAAAATTACGTTTAAGTACTTACTCTATCATCAGCTTCTATTGGCATAATCGTTAGTTACAAATTGCTATGCTTAATATAATTGTAATAAGTTAAAATTGAACTATTTTGTTCTTAGAGATGAGACTCCATGGCATTTTTATCTTTATGCCTATGCTTTGCTTGAAAAAATAACTTATTTCGAAAAAAAAAAAAAAATGCTGTGCAGTAAATTACTCCATTTTAAAAATCCGAAGCGATATCGTGATGAGACCAGTGCAATTATTGACACGGAATACTTCAGCATAACTTAAAAAAACAGGAAAGATCGATTCGCTGAGAGCAAGTTTCAAGAAATGCTTGCACATCGTGCAGCACAAGTGCGCTTCAAAAATCCTTGTTCTAAAAAAAAAAAAAAAAAAACTATACTCTAAATTGTTTTGAAAATTGTTCTAAAGCATTTTTTGTGAATTATCATCCCCCCCCCTCCTTCGACAATACAAGGTGGCCAGAAATAAAACACCCCTACTCTGACCTCCATGGATATCGAACTACTCAGTGTAAAGGCTCAAAATTTTGTACACATACTATTCAAAATATGGGGAAACGGATTTCACGAAAAAAAAATTAGTTCCTGAAATCACCGATAGGTGGCGCTGCACAACTGGAACTATGATCAAAAGACACAAATAATAATAAAAATTAAAATGTTTATGCGGAATGGAATGCTTCCATGCTTCCTTTTTAATTTTTCTGCCCCTTATGGAAAATAAAAATAGTAAAGAAGCTAGAACTCCCGTTGTAACTGCAATTTCATACTGTAACCAGAAAAATTTGCATAAAGCATGGTTAGAAGCCATGTTCTGGGTATAAAAGAAGTTAAAAGGTGGGGAATGTCATTCTTATTAGTGATGGCTGTCACGCTGCCAGAACGCGCTTTGCTTGTGAAGTTGTTTTACGAGAATAAAGGAAATGCTCCAGCAGCACTTCGAGAGTTTCGCCGACTTAAGGATTTGCGTAAGGGACCATTGCTTCCACAAGCTCTCAGGAGAATGATCGCTCGATTCGAGGAAACTGGACATCTTGGAGTTCAGCCTGGTCGAGGACGCAAACCGGTTCGTTCAGATGTCGTTGAAGATGTTGCCACCGGTATTGTTGAACAGTCAATGGATAATGTTTTAGGCTGCAGTAGTGCACGTGCAGTGTCACGATACTTGGGTGTTCCCTATAGCACAGTGTGGAACGTACTCAGAAAAATGGTGCATTGTTTCCCGTACAAAATCCGCCCTAATCAACAATTGCTGGCCACAGACAGGGAGATGCGACTGACCTTTGCATTGACATTTCTTGCTAGAGTTGAAGTGGATGCATCGTGGCCGTGGCAGATTCTGTGGAGCGATGAGGCCCATTTCCACCTCAGTGGAACAGTGAACACCCATAACTGTCGCATATGGGACACGACAAACCCCCGTACCTTCCAAGAGATTCCACTCCACTCACCGAAAGTTACAGTCTGGTGTGGATTCACAGCCACATTCATCCTTGGACCGTTCTTTTTCGAAGAGGTTACTTCCAATGGCCTTGAGACATGTACCGTGACGGCCAACAGGTACAAAAGGATGCTCGAAACATTTGTTGTACCCCATTTGCAGCAGCGCCAATGCCTTGACACCATTACTTTTATGCAAGATGGAGCACCTCCACACATTGGACTCCCTGTGCAACAGTTTCTTCGCCAACATTTCACCACTGACAGAATAATCAGTCGCGCGTTTCCGACAACTTGGCCATCTCGTTCACCGGATCTTAATCCGTGTGATTTTTGGCTTTGGGGACACTTAAAAAACCTTGTTTATCGAGAACGTCTGATAACCTTGGCAGATTTGAAAGAGAGTATCAGTCTGCATGTGAGAAGCATCTCAGATGACCAGTTACGATCCGCAGTTGAACAAGCTGTCCACAGACTTCACATTTTACATCTTCAGGAAGGGAACCATATTGAGCAGCATTCCCTGCATCGATAACGTCCTCGTTTCATGTATGCTTGGTACTTTCAAATAAAATGTGTTTAAAACGTGTTTTTGTGTCTTTTCAGCATAAGTCCAGTGGTACAGCGCCACCTATCGGTGATTTCTGGAACTAAATTTTTTTTTCGTGAAATCCGTTTCCCCATTTTCTGAATAGTATGTCCACAAATTTTCAAGCCTTTACACTGAGTAGTTCGATATCCAGGGAGGTCAGAGTAGGAGTGTTTTATTTCTGGCCACCCGGTATTATGAATTAACAGCAGTGTTTACGCCTCCTAAGTCAGCGCGTAATCCGAGTTCACCTTTTTGTTAAATGAAAACATCTCCTCCTTTCATCTTTTCTCTCACCCCTATTTTGATTAAATTAAAACAGCCTGACGCATGCGCAAAAGTGCTAAGGAGGTTCGAATCTGAGAACGAACAGTATTAATAGATGCATAAGAACATTTCTAAAATTTACGAATTAACAAAACTTCAGGACTTTTTTTTATGATAAAAGTAGCAGCAATTATTATCTGTCACGAATAAAATTATATTTGGAAAATTATTAATTATTTCAGAATTAAATTTTAACTATGATTCAAATAATCAATTATAAATGCATACTTGTTTTTTTTTTTTTAATTTTTTCTTGAACAGATGGATATTTTGCAGTATTATGCAGACTTAGTATTCAAATTTTAGCCAAAAGCAACAGTATTTTCACCTTGCTAAAATTTAGGTTGTGCAATGGTTGCTGAGCTTGCGAAAACGTACTTTTTCTTTTTAAACTGAACCCAATTATTTGAATTTAAAAAAAGGGGGTTGGTAATAAAATCAGAATAAGAGATCTCGTCTAAACTTCATCCCATTCTCTAATAAGTGTTTTATTCCCATTACCATACCGCATAAAATTATGAACCTTGGATTAGGATGCTAAACTAAGAGTGCTTCCTTAGTAAATACCCCATGAGTACTTAGATATATATTTTCAAAATCACACATATGATGATTGTGTGCTTCGTAATATAGTAAATTGGTATTATTAACCGTATGCCATTGAAGAAAAGAAAAATTGTCGCAAAAGGACCTATTAATGTATGAACTTTGGGGAATTTTTTAAGCGATTTATCGGTAAGATGTGATTGGGGGCGACAGCACCAACAAAATCGAATACGTACATATTTTGGATGCCTCCCCTCCCCCATCAATTGAAACTAACATTTGAAACAGAAATACAATTGTAATTGCAAAATCATATGCTAGATTTCATTTATTTAAAAACCATTTTGATTTTGTGTTACCGTATTTGCAAAAATATAAAAGTAGGCCAATCACTTGATGGATTGGATTCCAAATTTACAGCATGATTACATTTAAGATGTTAGCAATTTGTTGCCTTCACATTTTGAGGATTCAGCAATTTGTTGCTTTCATATTTTGTGGCTTTAAACAATTTGTTGGATTCGTATTTTGAGGTTTTAACAATTTGTTGCCTTCGTATTTTGAGCCTTTAACAATTTGTTGCCTTCACATTTCGAGCCTTCAATAACTTTTTCTTTCACATTTCGAGCTTCAACTATTTATTGTTTACAATTATTCAAAACATCCTAACGAAATCAGGGTTATGTTCTCACATGATCCATGCCTATAATAAAGCTCAATGTGTGTGAGTGTATGTGTTGGCACTCTACAGGCCAGACCGTTGGACCTACAGCTACCAAATTTGGTGCATGTATACCTTGGAGTTCGGGAATATGCACCTCGGAGCCATTTTTTCGAATTAATTAGAATTTGGATTAATTAAAAATTAAGTAAAATTTCGACGTTTTTCCACTATAACTTCCGAAAATATCGCACAAAGATAGTTTTTACAATGAAGATGAAGTTAAAGACTTAAAAAAAAAAGTTTTCTAACGGTACGAGTATTTTAACATATAACTTAAGTTTCTATTTTTAATGAATTTTTAAAGAAATTTTTTAACCATATTTTTCAACAATATATTTCAGACAAAACAATAAAATTTTACTACAAACGAAAAATGATAAACTAACAAAGGTGAAAAAAAAGCTCTTATTAAACTGTTGCCACCATATTGACAGAAGCTCAAATTAAAAAATAAATTAACTATAACTGCAAATTAAATCGAAAAAAAAAATATTATGTTTTCTAAAAAAATATATATATAAGGCAAGGTTTATGATCGTTTGCAATATCTATATCATTAATTCAACAAATCAACTTTTTGTTTGTGGTAAACATGTTTGAATGCATTCTAATTCGGGCTCAATGGCTAATTTGTAAATTAGCCATTTGGCTAACCATTAGAATAGTAACTGGCATACATATTGTTTAGTACTGTTAACTTGGTCTAAGTAATTACAATAATAATAATAATCACATTTTATGTAACTTGAGTCAAAAAAAATGCATTGATGAATAACTGTTAGATTTTTTCATACTTTGCTCTGTGAGTCATATTTAACAAAATATTTTTACTAATATTTTAAGCAAAGTTGTTACATCAATAAATCTTCAAAATAATCATTAAAATTGACTGATTTATAAAAAAAATATTATTTTAAAAAAATGCTCTTTAGATCTTTTCGACCTCCACTTTAAAAAACTATACCGATTTTAGGCCAATGAATATCCGGAATTATTATAAGACTGATAGTCAAATGAATATGTGTTTGTGTATATGAATAAATGTATGCCTGTGTGTGTTAGTACTCTACACACCAGGCCATATGATCTAGAAATACTGCACTTAGTATGTAGATATTTACTTTGAAAGATTAAAAAAAAAAGTATACTTAGACGGAATTTTTTGACACTTTAATTAATTAAAATTACGCTAACATTTGGAATTTTTCTAAGATAACTTCCGAAAATATTACAGCATAAAACTGTTTTTTAAATCCCCTTAACAATGACTTTTTTTCGTTGATACCAATTTTTAACCTATACAAGAGCACGTTAAGAGTGTAACAGTGCTTTGCCGTCACTTTTATAAAAACTCAGACGGAATGATTAAATAAACTCTTATTACAAATTAAACCGAGGAAAGTGTGATGATCAGCACGTTTTTAAATAAAAGCGTAGTGTCATGGAACTGATATAAAACGTGATATTTTCCACATAATTCCATAACAGCTGATTGCGAATCAGAGATATATATAGTGCAATGAACAAACAAGTGTAGGCTTTTCTAATAATATGAGTTACATGACTATCGTAGTTTAAATATATTTGGCTGAAAAGGCACATAAAAATTTAATTGAAAATTTTAGAACGCATTACTCCTGGTCGCTGGACTTTGTACGTTTGTACCGCGGTCAGATGACGAAAACATCACTCCAAAATTTTGAGCCCCACTAGTGGGAAGATATTTGCCGATTACAGAGATTAAATTAAAATCAACTGAAAAAAATAAAATGGTGTAAGAAGTTCTGGCGGGAAAGCGACCAGAGCTAAATTTTCATTGTTCACAATGCTAAATCCATCCTAAATTTAGCATTACCATTTCCTGAACAGAATTCCTTTGCTTTAAAATTTTTTTGTTTGATACCACCTTTCAACTATATGATCATATAGTATGTAAATGCTTTCGTCTAATTAATTTTCGATTCCTTTTAAGCAAATTAAAATAATCCAAACCAACTGAGAACATAATCTCCATCAATAATTATTTTTTAAAATACTTTGCACAAGAATTTTGGTGATTTTCGTTAGAATAAACGATTCACTTTGCCAACAAAAGTTTCAAATGATCACGATGTCCAGGTAGAGTAATTTGGATTCCGCTACAGAGAACTGCAGATTTAAGAATTAGTTGCCACACAGAACATGGAATCTGCATGCTTTCTAAAATTAATGACATCGGTGAAATTTTTGATGGTTCATGTACACAATAAACAGAATACGTGCAAGTTAATCAAAATAACACAGTTGTCTGTCGGAATTTGAAATTCAAAAATGTTTTGTTAAGAGAATCGTAGAAATCAAATTCTGTATAAAATATCTAATAAAATAAAGTACAACAAATATTCTCAAAGAACCTCAAGGTGGCTAGTAAACAACAAAAAAATGTATATTAACCAATATTATATATATATATATATAGTTGCATGTTATGAAAATGGGATTGTTGCTAAAAAATTTTAATGAACTGGATCTATCAGCAGTTAAAAAAATCTTAATTTTGAAATTAATCCACCAAAGAAGATAAATTTTTTTTTTTCGTAAAGTTGTGGTAATAACTTGTAATGACTATCTAGATTTATTACTATTAATTTGAATAATGAATCCTCTTTAAATGAAATGAGTCGGATAAATTAGTTTTAACATTCTATGAGGTAATTTATTACATCAAGAAGGAACTGAAAAAGTGAGTGTAAAAAAGACAGCGTATCAGTTGCATATTCTCAAATCAATTAGAGAAAACTTTTTTTATAGATACATTTTAATAAAAGAAGTCATCATAAAATCGAAACTTATTTCGAATACGTTTTAATATACAATCAGAATAATAAAACAAGTGATTTCTTCGAATATTCATATTTTACTTTCAAGATACAGCCTACTCATCATTTTGTTCGAAAACGAGAGAACCACTATATTCAACCCTTTATTTTGAGCCAGAGAGAGCAGACAGAGAGCCATTTATTTTCAAAATATAATCCATTTCAAAATAATAGCCAAATTATTCTCATAATAACCTCAAAATAAATCGAATCGCTATAATGTCGTATGAAGCAGAAGTACATAAAGTTGGAAAAAATAAGAACGTACTTTTCGATACCGGCGGAACCAAGACTTTATTTTCGGTTTCGAATTGCCTTGGCTTGAAGAAAATGTGCTAAACTGCCATCTGGTGTCGAAAGTTTCAACTATTTCAGATGTTGTAATTACTCCGCAATATCATTAACTAAAAGATGTAATTCGATGTGACAAATAACTAAGTAACAAATAATATCTTTTTACTTATTTATGCCTCCAATCCTCGCAGTATTCGAAGATTTTATAAGGTATTGCAAATTTACATTTTCATTGATAAAAACAAATGCCACGAAAAGATTTAGAGTGATCAACTGAAATCATTTAATAGATTCATTGATGTCAAATGTTAAAAGCACACATACAAAAAAATATATGAATTTTTAATGTGGCAGCTGAGCTACTAGTGAAGTATGCCGGATCTTGAACAATAAACCACAATTTGACAGCAAAAAATCTATATTAGTGCTGTAATGGTAAATTTAACACGAAGAATTTTGATAGAGCATTGACAAAACACTATTTTTTTCTTTGACTTTTTGATTCTTTATATTATGAGGATTCATATTTAATTAAAACCACTTATCATTCAGAGCTGAAATGTAAGGAAGACAATTCTAAAATTCCTTCAGTAAGCTTTATTTTTATAGTAAGAAGAACTGTACCTTTGATCAATTCCGGGCTGTTATGGCTTAACGGCAGGAAACACAAATTTTTAGGTTCAAAAACCCGATTTCCCATAATATTCAACGACTTGGTGACCTGATAGTGGTCGTTGAGAGATATCTCCTGATGACCACAGCCTGATGCGCTTTAAATGTAACGTCTGAGACAAAGTGCTCTCCTTTTGGTATGGTGGGAAAGTTTGAAGAGGCGATGTCATTCATTTTCATATCTTAGCTGACTGGGGTTCAAAATTTCAGGGGTCATTCAAAAATAGCTCTCATGTTACTTCCAAACAGGATATCAACTGAACTAAACTGAAAGAATTTTTCCAATAACTTATATCTACAAATAATAAAGGGCAGCATGCATAGATGTTCTCTGGGGTAAATCGCTTGACCAAGAACTACCAAATCTGGCATAAATATATTTTTAAATAAATTTATGAAAATGCGCACCTATAAGCATTTTATTATTTTTTTAAATTTTAACTCTTGAATTGATTTTTAAGCAGAAACAGCAATTGAAAAATAATATCCAATATAGTTTGTTTCATCCAAAATGTAACACTTGTTTTGATGTAATTGTTTAATTACACATTAAAGGCGGGAGTCGTAGTACTACGATTTGATTCGCGTTACTTAGCATACTTTCGTCAAGATCCCCCGCCTTTAAAGTGTTAAAACAGTACTTTAAGACAGATGTTATTTATTGCTTTAATGTTATAAGAGTTACATTTTCACCTTTCAAACTTCATTGGTATTTTAATCTTTTAAATTTTTTGAAAAAAAATATTTTTGGGATGTAATTTGCATTTTTAAAACCGCTGATACTATTCATTATTGGATGTCTTTCATTTTATGACGAATTTTAAATTGCATGACTAAATTGAAGGTGACGTTTTTAAACACCATTTGTTTGGCACAGTATGGCGATATTTGGCTCTTGCGCCATTAAAACCCAAAATCCAATCCAATCTTCCAAAAGGTAGGAAAGTCATTACAAAACTATTTTACAGCTTTCTGTCAGCGAGCTTGTAAAGTGCCACAAGTAACAACAACACTATTTAACAAACTTCAGCAAGAAACTACGGCGATAAATTGCTTTTAGATTCCGGATAACTCTACGACTTCTCAGTTATTTTCTTAATATCATATTCCCACGGAAGTTACGTAACAAAAATATCATTATCGGAAGATTTCAAAAAATACTTAGATGACAAGTTACATTATCAAAAAAGAAAACAGTTTTCAGAAGTGGCAGAGCATCGCGGTGTCCTAGAAGCAAGATTTCGGTTTTGAAACCGAAGATTTTCAAGTTTGAGATCCCATTCCACCGAAGGATCGTCATATAAGAGCTGTCTAGTGCAAATTAAATCTACCGAGATCAAACGTCCTCTTCCTGGTATGGTATGGAAGTTTGGGAAGAAGACGTGCCAGCTCAAGTGTCGTCCTTGATATCTGATCGCGGTTCAAATCTTTAGTTTCGTCCTAGAGTTACTTTAAAACGAGACGTTAATATAATTAAACTAAACCAAGGCTGCAAAATAGGAGAATCGAGATGTTGACGGACAGAATGAAGTTTATTTCAAACCAATTTCTAAGTATTTCTCTACACATATACAATGAGTTTCCCATATTGTTTTGAAAAATAAATTAATTCTTACTTCTTACAAATTAATATTTAATTTCTTATTATATGTATATATATATATATATATATACAGTGGCACAAAAAATTGAGAGTACACTTTACTTTTACTTGATAAATCTGACTTTCAATGTAAATAACACATTACCGAGAATTGCAAACACGCTTTTATTTTCACACATAACAAATGGTTTAATTTAGAGCAAAAATAAAGAAAAATCAACGAAAAACTTCAAAACTGAAAATTTTCTGATGCATTTTAAATATACATACTCAGATTTTTGCCTCAAAAAATTGAGAGCACACCAATGAAATTTCGGCAATATCTCACTTAGAAAGAAAGTGTCACTGTTAATGTGCATATCTTTTGGCTTTTATAATGAATGTCCTCTAACCGTCATAGTTTCGATTCGACCAACTTTTGGTAGTATCTGAAAATATTTTACTGCATTCTTCTTGCACCACTCGTTTTAAATGGATTTTTTTTAAATTTCTTGTTTTTAAATCACTGTTTTGATTTTCTACCTGCCTACATCAATTCACTCTTAAGCACCTTCCTTCAATATCCACTTCACGCGGCCCTTTGGCAAAATCCAATTTTCTAAAAAAGCCGTTCTCAGGGTTCCCCTTCATTCTGCAAATATATCAGACTGAGTGCCAGTGCATTTGCACTGGCACTCAAGAAAGCATCCAAAATCAGTCACTGTTTTGAGTATGCCACACATATATGGTAATATTCAATGACATTGATGTTGGGGTACTGTGGTAATGTGTGTAACTGCTATTCACAATGAAAAACTATAGTCTGACGTTATGAGCATTCTGTTTGGGGTCGTTGTCCTACTGGAATAGGAAATTTCCATCTTAACCCAACTTTTTATTACTTTTCTTTACATTTCTGCATAGTATATCCAAATAAACCATATGGTTTATAATGCCATCTATAAGAATTAAATTTCCTACCCCAAAAGCAGCCATGCAATCTCAAATCATGATGGTGTCACTGCCATGTTTAACTGTAGGACGTACAATATTTGGATCCAAAGAAGTATTAGGCTTTCTCCATGCAATACGATGGCTGCCACCGCCAAACTTATATGGTTAACTTTCTTCCCAAAGTTATTGGTCTTCACCTGATGAGTGTTTGCAGACTTCAAATGCTTTTTGAGAATTTGCAAGCTGGTGAAAGTTTTCTCCCTAACAATGCGACTTGTATATCCAGCTTTCCTAATGGCATTTCGCACAGTTTCAGCACTTACACTAGTGCCTATGGTTTGATAAGTTTCTGCAGCAAGCTAGATGAACTATAAGGTCCCAACAATCTAAATGAAAGTGTTCAAAATTTGGGTTTAGATGGAAATTTAATTTTTCAGTTGATTGAACCCTATAGTCGCGCAAATCTAAAGGAAAAGGGTAAAAGTTAAGAGTTTAAATGAAAATTCCATTTTCAGCAGGACAGCGACCTCAATGCATGTTACGTCAAAAAATGGCGTATTTTTCATAGTAAACAACAATTACATATAGTAACACAGTACCCCGACAATACTGCCATTGAATATTTTCATATATTGTGGGCCATACTCGAAAATTCAAGATTATAAACAAAATCTACTTAAAACAAGTTTTACAAGAAAAATGGGGCAAAATATCTTCAGATTCCAAACACACAAAAAAAATTGTTTGAATCGACACCATATTTAAAGACAATTATAAGAACCAAAAGGCATGAAATTTAAAAGTGTCACATTGTCTCTAGGCGAGATATTGCCGAATTTTCTATGGTGTACTCTCAATTTTTTGAGGCAAAATTTTAAGTATGTTTATTTAAAATGCTATAGAAACTTTTCAGTTTAGAAATTTTTCGACGATTTTAACTCTAAATTAAACAATTTGTTATGTGTAAAAATAAAAACATATTTGCACTTCTCAGTAAAGTATTATTGGAAGTCGGATTTATCATATAAAAGTAAGGTACACTCTCAATTTTTTGTGCCACTGTATATATATATATATATAATAAAGGGTTTATTTCCCACGGATATTACTTATAGAGACACTGGGGGGATCTGCTTCATCTACAATTGTTAAAACATGAGTTGCAGACTTTAAACGTAGACATATAAACAGTCTGTATGCGTAACGTTCTGGGATACCAAAATCAACTACTGCAGATGAAATCTTTAGAGAAGTTCACAAAAATATTATGAATGATCACCGATTGAAATCGATATAGATTGCTGGGTCTGTTGGTATATTCAAATAACGAATATATCATATTTTAATCGATGTTTTGAGTACGAGAAAGTTGTCAGTAAAATGGATGCCGCTGATCAAAAACTACAGCACATGACGCTATCGGAGCTATACAATTCAAATGCATTCTTTTTTTTTTTTTTGCATTGTTTCTTTACTTTAGTTAAGACATGGATTCTATACTATACTACTGAGACCAAAAAGCAATCAAAACAGTAGGCAACAAAAGACGAATCGGCACCAAAAAAAAAAAAGCCCCAGCGTGAAAAACTTTTTGACTGGAAGAAAATTCTGTTTTGATATCGAAGTCATCTCAGTGATGAATGCCTACTTTGAGGCCTTAGAAGAAAGCTCTGAGAGATGGGATTCAAGCACTGCCGCACCGCTAGAGCCTGTGTGCCTTTGGTGAAAGACAACGTTGAAAAATAAGGCAATCATTAAACATAATTTATTTATTTTCCTTATTAGGCCAACCTTCATAACACACAAAAAAACAACTTAAGTAAATTAAATCTGATTACTAAAATGATATTTTGTGTTCAATTGATTAAGGAATAAAATGGAATCCAGATACACATAGATTTCTTTACTATATTAATAATAATAATAATAAATCTGAGCACTCAAAATGTCTTCAGCTGTGCCCTAAATCCACGATTTCACACTGGAGAAGCGGTATACCTTTATCACAGAAAGAAAAATTTGGAAAATCACAACCGTGTCCCTCCCCCCCCCCTTCTTTGGCCCTGCTGAATTCGTAAAATTATATACATTATTTTTGGATATTATTGGAAACATTGGGCTTCATAAACATGATACAAATGATAGTTCAATACACCCTAGGAACTATTTATTTTTATTTTTTTGGGGATTGATTACGCATATATTATTTTTCACTTGCCTATAGAATCGACAGTTTGTAATAACCAGTATCGATAAGATGTAATTAAAAACAGGCCAGAGATGAAAAGGTTCCATCATGGTCTTCCGAAACGATATATATTAAAGCAATACTCTGATTTAACTAGAGGCCATGTGGCAAAGTTGATGGAGCCACCCTCCCAAGCACGATGGAACAAACTACACTTAATATTGGACATTTGCAAACAACAAAGAACCCTCTAGAGAGAACCAAAGACAAGAGCTTTGACTAATTGTCCCCAATAGGTTTAATGGTTGGAATTTTCAAGAGTTCTTTGGCGTCAAGAGACATTCAATTTCTGAATGTCACATTCTTCGAGTTCTTACTATGGTTCACAGGTTTTGACCACCTACTTTCTGCAGTGCATACTGACAAGTCGAACTTTGGTCAAAGAAACGGCTTTGATGTACAGAAAATACATGATGTCCAGTGTATATACTTCGTTAAGTTAAAAATCGCCTTCATTTTGGTTAACCAAACTGTTTTTAAAATGTTGATAGGTAGTTCTTGATAGTACCGTTGTACCATAGGTAGTAACGTTGATAGTTATTCTATCTTTTCATCCAATCCTTAATTTTTTAGTCTTATTTCTAAGTTGGATTTTGGACACATGGTAAGATATTTATTCATTTTCTAAGTTTAAAGTTTCCTTGGTTAATATATGTACTTTTTCATTTTCTATATAATATTTGATGTGGCTTCCTATATGATATTTAAATTGCAAAACGTTGTAACCCACGTAAAAACCACAATTCTTGACCGCCTATTGCGGCAACACCTACAAAATGGCGAAACATCTCAATCAGATCTATCGTAGAATTATAATCGAAACGTTATAAATATATAATAAGGTTTATACTCATTTAATAATGAAATATGTTTCAGAGATGTTCTATTCTACTTTTCAATATCAGAGTCCAATAGATTTGCAACTTCAATTTTTGTCAAGTCCCAACTTATAACAAGCTATAATCATTCTTTTTCAATTCTATTTTACACTAGATCCTCCCCGCAAACAAACATAGAAAATGAATTTCTTTCTATGCCACAATGTAGAATACGAAAGTTTTTAACCTAGAAAATAACGTTAATATCCTGTACTTGAATTGATCTTGTGTTGCCAAATATGAAAGTTTCACAATTTAGTGCCATAAGGTTTTTGCATTTCTAAGGCAAGAAATATTCATGCTTGTCAAAATATATATATATTCAAATGCACAGTATTTAATATAAATATACAGATATAACGCTCTAAATAAGTGTTTTTATTATTAAAATGCTTTCTATTAGGTTAATTTTTGATATCAAGATTGACTTTTGTATTTATTACACTAGATATTTAATTCAAAACTTCAAACCACTCCATAAGTTGAAATATTTCTCTTTCGATCAATTTTGTCTGAACAAATATTTCATTTAAAAATTACATTAAAGCTATTAATTATTATTATAAGTAAAAACCGCTTTGGCATAAATTTTAAATAATAGTAAAATGGTGAACATTATATTTAAAATAGGACCTTCCTCAAAATCTTCACACTACATTCAGCAGGAGGGCATATCATTCCAAAGGCAGGCTTAATGTATACCATGGGTTGAATCTTAACACCATGATTGAATGCCATTCAAAATTGAGAAATATATTTTAAATTTTAAAATAGAAAAGAATATTTTCTTTTATTCATGTACTTACAATGGGTAATGGACTTGCATTATTTTATAAACATTAACGGAAATTTTATAAAACATTCATGCATCAGCAATATAGATCAAAGGAAAAAAATAAAAAGTGAAACTCACATATCCAAATAAGAATATCAGATTTTATTCACAAGAACTTAATTTTGACAATAAAAATTAAGATGGTTTTGAAAGGGTAATTTTATTTTTTTAATGAAAGACAATGTGCAACAAGGATTGCAAATTTACAATTTGTTTTATTGAACAGTACAAATTTTTTTTATTCCACTTTAATTCTTTCTATAAAATCATACCAACAGTTTCACTTACAAATGGGAGAAAAACTGAAAATACTGATTAAACTAATAAAACTTAACTAAAATTTTTCAAAGAAAAGAAATAAACAAAATTTCATAACACATTACACAAAACAATAATATCTTTTCTTCTCATTTGTGCGTTGTAAATATCTATATTACAAGATTATTTCGTAAAAAAAGACACCTGTCCGAAACATACTGGCTTTTCCTATTTCCAATCTTTTCCTTTACACGAGTTTTCTTTATGGGAAAACAACTTTTCATTATCAAGCAAAAACAGAAGGAAAAAAAAAAAAAAAACTTTTCACTTTAGAATCATTATAAAAATCACAATTTCATGTCAGGACAGACATTTTGTAATGACTAATTATAACACCGGAAGTAGATTTCTCATTACAGTGACATAAATACTTTGCATGTTTGTCTCACACAAACATCTATGACAGACAACTATACATGAGAGCAAAACTTGGATGGAAATGAGTTATGTATGACAAATAACATATTTATTATTATTATTTTTTCAATGAATAAGATACATAGTGTAATTACTCTGATGGGTAATTCATGGACAAATTTTCATTTCATTTGCTTCTTTAAAAAATATGCTCCTTGCAGATTACTAATGGAGGGTTTATATCACTGTTAAGTATTCAGTGTTTAAACATATATGGAAAACTAATGCTTGCAAACAATTAAATTTGTTTAAACTTCAAATGAATAATGATTCACAAACAGATGGAAACAAATAACAGATACGATAACAAGAAAGGAAATATTTATATTTATAATGAGAAAACATTTAAGATTACTATTATTTTAATTTTTAAATTATGAATACAAAAAATTACCTTCATTAAACACAATTGCACACACATAAATGTACCACAATACATCATACTAAATATTAAGTAAAATAAGAAGTCTTAGGTAAAGTATCAAACAATAATTATGTAATTTTCTTTCTCCATGTAAAAGTTTGGAAGTAATAAGTAATTTTTTTAAAATTAAAATTCCAACTCATTTTAAGATAATATTTACAATTAAAATTTTCTTTAATGGCAAAAATATATTTTTCTTTACTGACTATTAGTTATGTTCTTTAAGACAAAGTAATTTTTTAATTAGTTGGAGTAAAAATTTTAATGGCAGGAATTTAGACATTATTTATTCAATCTTTACACATTACCAGTTTCCCATTTCCAACATACAAAAAATAAAACCAAGATTTTTGTACTAAGACACTTATAAAAAAAAACAATAAACATTATTTTGCACAAAACATTGTCATGCTTGTCTCCAAACTTGTCATGCTGAACGAACATGAATGCTCTTGAAGCTATATTTTTTTAATGGTGTTTTTAATTTTATTAATATAAAACCATTTCAAAAATTTTGAAAGTTAAATTTTTTATGATTCAAAAGATTTATAATGAATAAAAAAAAAATCAAATATGTTTTCAAATAACACAGTATTTAACTGTTTCAAAATGCATGATCCATTTTAATGAAATCTTTAAATAGAATCAAAACTACTAAAAGAACCTATGATAAATATCCAATTATTTTTACTTAGCCTTATATAGAAATTAATTAAACAGTATAATTTAAAATATTTTAGAAAATTCAATTTAATTTAATTATGAAATCTACATAGCAGTCTACCAATACACTAATATTTTAATTAGATTTAGTTTTAAATATAAGTGATGAAAAAGATTGAGAAAAAGAAATTAGGTTTTCAAATACTTGTATTTATATAAAAAAATTATAATAAATGAACAAAAAAAAAACTTTTAAGCACACTACCTGAAACTATAAACTTCAAGTAGTAATTGATTTGAATATTTACTAGTAATTGTGTCATTTAATCTAGAAAATCAATTTTAAAAGCACATCTTGTTTTAAAGAAAATTCAAAATTATATTTAAAAGAGATGTTGAATAATTTACATCAATTTTAAATTTTTAGAGGGGGGGGGGGCAGAAGAAGGCAATGTTAATTTTAAATTTAATTTATATTTCAAGCCTTCATGAAATGGCAAATAAAAAAATATACATTTCAATAAAATTTTCCGATAAATCAATTCCGACAGGACCATATTCAATAAATCATTATATACCAGGTGAAGAGAAAGCTCATGTATATGCAAGTGCACATACATTTTTAAAGCCATTTTGAAGAAAATAAAACTTTTAGTGTTAAAGATAAATAGGGCATACAGTTTTTTTTTAAATTCTAAAATTTGAAAAATTTTCATATTTTTAAATAAAAATTTGCTAATTTTAATATACTTGTGATTTTGAAATTTGGATGAACTCTATTTCTATTATGATTTTAAAATGATTGATAAGGATTACTTACAAGATAAATAATATATCTTACCTGAAAAGAACAGTGGTTTAAAGATTTAAACAAGGCATTCATGCATTTACATTATTTAAATAATGTACAAAAGTATAAAAACCGTATCCTCTCCATAAGTAAGCATTCCATAACATACAGAATAATCAACCTATTATTAATTGCTAGTCAGAATCAAATACCATTTTGTACATCTCAATTCCATTTAAATTTCTCAATATCTTGGCACACTGAACAGCCAAAGTGGCTTTGTCAGAAATTAGAGAAAAATGAAGGTACATTTTATGCAAAAGGATGTAAAAACAAAAATTTACTACAATGCATGGATAGAGGCATTTCACAGCCTGTTTATTATCTATGTTCAATGAATATACACGGCACAGAGTCAAAATCACAGATGATCATCGAATATTTTTTTAACACACAAAACAATATACAACTGTCTGACAAATGATTATTAAGAACAATTTCTACAAATTAAAAAATTCTTCTTGTTCTCAATAATGGGATGTTTGCTCACCATAAATCAGACATAAAAAGTTTTACATAATTGCATTTTTAAGTCCCCAAATGTCATCAGTGGTTTGCAAGAAACAAGATCATATCTTGCTCTTACCTACACAACCTACTTCGAAGAAGTCAGACAAAAGAATTTGTTAAGTTAAAAAAAGCTTTCAGCTTTTATTATCAAACATGAGTTGCTTCGCAGCCTTCCCAATCCTCATCATCTGAATCCGTTTCACTTTCTAGCATTTCATTGTCACTACTTGTCTCACCATGACTACTTGCAGTATCACTATGTCCTTGAACAGATCCCTTGTATTCAGAATCAAGCGAAATGTTGGGAGAATCATTCACACTAGTAAATTCTACTGTGACCTACAATAAATATTTTAGCAGGCATTCTTTAAATATTTAACCAAAATATAAAACAAATAAACTAATTAAAAAAGTAATATCAATAATTTAAATTATAGTAGTTATTGCCCATCGTGCAATTCTTATAATTTTTAACATCAACTTGATAATGTGCAAATTATAATACTTCAATACAATGACTTTTAACTAACTAAAATTTGTGAATAAGTGATAGAAATCATTTGCTGCTAATATTTGCTTGAATTATCAATAAAATAGTTGACCAAGAACATAAAAAAAATGGCATATTTATGGAATTTTCACAGTCTCATGGTTAACTTATTATTTAATTATATTCTTAAATTGAAAACTAACTGCTAATGAAACAACACATTACAAAGAAATTCAGATTCTAAAAAGAAAATATATTATACCCTTTATACATGCACACACATACCCTTTATAACAAATTAAAATGGCTGTCGTAAAACTTATATAAATTTTACAATAAAATACCCCCCCCCCCCAATTTTCCAACAACATTTTCTAAAATATATTTCAAGTTTTCACGAGATAAACAAAATCGTACTGGTTATTTAAAACTTGATCATCAGAGTACATTTAATGCTAAAATTCTGTTCATAATAGCTTTACCTACGATATATAAAACTGTAATTGTCTTTCTAAAAATAAATTAAGTAAAACTTGATTTGTTTAATAAAGCTTTTATATACAACTCTGTGCATTACTAATTTAAATCTTTCCAAAAAATAATAATCTATAACCAAGAGGTTTAACAGGTGAAGTTTATACTGCAAATAAATTATATATGTTTTGTCTAAAATATAAAATAATATTGTGCTACATAATAATTATGGTTACAGCTTTCAAATTATGATTATTAACACATTAGTATTTCCACTTGATTATTTATAAAAGGAAGAGTTTTTATGTTTGTGCTATGTTCAGACAAATCTATCCCACTTACAACTATGAAATTTGGTGCACAGGTAATCCAAACAGTAAATCAAGGTACACATCAGACGGAATTTTGAAATTTAATGCAGATATTTTTTTTAAATGTTTTGTATTAGGATGATCTTTCACCTGTATTTGCCTGTAGTATCACTTTTAATGATTAATGGAGAGAAAATATCTTTACATAAATTTAAACAGCAAACAACTGTCATCCCAATGAAATCTATTTTACATGTTCCATGAGTCACTGTATAGAGAGTAATGGTATCAGAAAAGCAAAATCAATTCTTGTTTTTTTTCCTTAAACATTTAAATAAATTTATCTTTTTCTTTCTTTTTTTTTTTTTGCCAAAAAATTTCAAGAATCAAAGTTACAATTCCTGCATATGACATTTTAATTTAATTACATTTCCTAAATTTTTCAAGTTGATTATTTGAATATTTGTTTAAAATCCAGATCCATTAATTGACTTTTAATTACTTGTTACCCTGATTCATTCAAATAACTTTTTCTACTTCTCTGATTTTAGAAGTAACCAAAAAAGATAAAAAATATAACTGTAGGTGCCAATTCGATTTGTTGCAGAAAATATGAAGAAATGCCATACCATCAAATTCAGAGTTTGAGGTATCGCAAAACAGGAAATTGTTTCGAGTCTACCATCCTCACAATTGATTTACGTTACGTAATTAATATTACATAGTGTAATATATTATCAACAAATATTTATATAAAATATAATAATTAAATTAATGAATAATTAAAAATATCAAACCTTGAAATCTCTGCTAAAAAGTTTATGTGTTTTGTCTTTTGTAGCCTTGTCTAAGTCATTTTTATATAGAATTAACACAGGACATTTTCCATAGTCTTCAGGTTGCAAACTGAAAGAAACAAAACAAAAAAAGTTATTTATACAACAATTATTTATAAAATAAAAAAATTAAAAAATATATATAAATAATTGTGACATATACTGCAACATTTCCCCCCCCCCATAAGATAAAAGTCTTTATAAAAATAATTCACTCACGTTTATTCCCCAAAGGCACACAGATAAAAAAAAAAAGAAGATAATATCAAGCAAAATTAAAACCTGAACATCTAGATCATTAAACATCTTTGAATTATATATTTTTAATAAAAATATTTTGTGTATAAAGTCAACTTTATTTTAAAAATATTTAAAAAATTTATTTAAAAAAAAATTCTAGCTTAATTTGGAAAAATAAAACAAAGAAAAAGTTCAGCTAATCTAATATAAATAGTTAAAAAAAAAAAAAAAAAAAAAAAACTCCCCTTATTAGAACATTTTTATTTATTTTGGAATTTATATAAAAAGTGCAACAAACCTTCTGTTCTTCTCTGCATGTGGTGATGAAGGAAAATGATATGAGGTAATATTATCTTTTTCTTTCCTCACAGGATAGCTATTTAAATTAATATATGAAGATACAGAGGTAGCGGTGCATCCATTACTTTGGGTATTTTGTAAACTCTCACTAACAGGTCGGACGAAAAATGTATTAAACCAGAAAAGGAACATCTTTTCCTGTTAAAGATAGAAGCATATAATTATATGAATAAATTATTAAAACTAGATATCAAAAATAAGTGAATTAAATAATAATTTGGGACATTTAATTAATCATCGAAACAGATTTAACTAAAATTTTACTAGTTTGTAAACTAACAATAAAAAAATTATAAAATCACAATATTAATTTCATTTTCTTAACAGTTGTGATGATTTATACTTGTAATTCAAAAATATCGATCTAGTAAGAAGACATCTTTGCTATCCCTTAGAAATAATTTTAAAAAAAAATGCAAATAGAATGTATGAAATAAATGGTAAATCCAATTACATTTTTTAAATTTTTAACTGAAAATAATCCCTTTTTGGTAAAGATAATTAGACAATATTTATTATAATCATATAAGAAACAAATTGTTAGAAATAATTCAATTTTATTCTAAAAAAATCTCTATTTTGAGAAAACTTTTATAACTTAATAAAATTTTTTAAATAGTTTATTTTCAAGAATTTACATAAAAGTAATGTTTTAAATTTGCTGCAAGATTAAACTGGCAGCAATTAATTAAATAGATTTAAACATATGATAATCTAACAAAATGATTTGCCATTACTATAGTCTTTAGCTTGTTGAGAAAGGAAATTGATATATTCTAAAATGTTGGAAAGTAAACAGAACAATAGTTAAACAGATTTTGTGCATCTCAGAAATCCTCATGACTAACAAAATAACTAGAAAACCTATCCTAAATAAAACTACAACAATAACAACAACAACAAAAAAAAAGGTAAAAAGAGGGAACAATTATAAAGAAATATAGACACTTTGGCTTCACAAGAATATAACCCAAAATGAAAAATTATGGTCCACAAAGTGGTAAAGAAGTTCAGCAATATAATTTACTGATAGAGAAATAGTTCATCAATAATGACCAAAAAAAAAATAAAAGAAGAGTGACCGAAATTTGTATGGGAAATGATATTATGGAAATAAGATATATATCATAGAAATAAACATTTTCATCATGATTCATAATGAAGAGGATTTCAACTAAGCTGGTCCATATGGCTGGAAATATTATTGGCACAATCTGTAGAATGATAAAGAAATATTCTCAAATAGACAAACTGGTAGTGGTTCTAATTTCATATAGGTGGATGGTATTGATTCCAACATGCAGGGAAAAAACTGATAATGGCATTTACAGACAACTGCTTGAATGTTACAAGTTATCAAAGTTTGAATGTTGCAAGCAACATCTGAATGAACAATATATTCTTAAACAATTAGGGTACATTGGAGACTCACTCTTTATGTTCCAGCATGACAACACTCATTTGAATATGATAAACTACAATTTTAAAGAATTTCTAGAAATGGTTAATCTATTACTGATTTGCCATTTTCCAGTCCTGAAATGGTATTTTGTGCATAATAAAAAGATTTCCTTCCTAAACAAGATTACTGTAATTATAACTTTAGTTTTTTTTTTCTGGAGGGGCTATAATTGTAATAAATCTTGTAAGTAGAAAACAAGAATAAATTTCAAGCAAGCCAGAACATTGCAAATAAGTTAACTTAAAAAAAAATACATTCATGTCACAAATTTATTTTCAATATAAGTAAAACAGGAACACTGAAATGATTAGAAAATTATGTATTGAAATACATATATTTTAAAAGAGGAAAAAAAAATATTCATTTATAATAAATATTAATTTGTGAACACAAACAAGTATATTGATTCTAAAAAAATGTAGACAGTAGCACAGGTTGAAAAGCAAATAATAAAACAAATAATGATCAATACTAACTTGCTTCCCAAATTTTGGTCTATTGCGAAATTCAATCTTGATATCTCCACAAACTGGCACAGTTTCAGTAAATTCAAAGGATAGGAACTTCTTATTGCGCTTTACTTCCAGAACCGGTGATGTGTATAATTTGGTTTTTAATTGATATACAACAAAGTAAGGACCTGAAATGAATATTTAATAGTTTATTTTAATCTTTCTTCTAGAAATTCTGCCCTGATTTTAAATTATATAGCCAAACAACAATCCAATCATACTGAAACTGAAATATCTATATACAATAAAAACATTCAAATAGCATTTAGGTATAAAAACTAATTTATATATTTTCAAAGTAACTAATAGTCTTCCTACAAATTGCCTTTTAGAGACAAAACTTGATGTTTGTAAGAAAAGAGAAATTCTAATTATAGAATGTTTGCTTTAAATATATATATATAAAAATCACTAATTAAAAATAACTTAACAATCTAATTATGATTAAATAACAGCATGAATCTTAAAGCAGTATTTCATATACATAAAATTTTTTAAAACGAATGCAATTTATATCCAAATTGAAGTTGGGGGGAGGGGAATCTACAACAATTAAGATGCATATTATGTGTATTACTTATCTTTTTATCTTAAAGATAAAAAAGAAAGTTGAAATAAAACAATTTTTGAGCCATATCTCAATATTATATTATTATTCAGAACTACATGTTTTTTTCCCCCCAAGCAATACCCAATGTAGCAGTCTTTCTTTAATACAAATGCTGAAGTAATAAAATTTCATTTGTAAACTATACATCTAAATCATTTTAATCATTTCTTTCCTATCTAATGAAACATTTGCAAATCAGATTGGTCATTTTAATTAAATTATTTTAAAATACATATTTATGTATTTCATATAATCGCTATGAAAAATCATAAAATTTATATACAAATTTTTTTGAAATTCAAATTTGATAATCTGATGCATATCCATAAAGGGCAAATGAATTAAATAATAAAACTTTGATGAATTTCTAATGGTTGACAATGATGTCACATTGTCGTCTTATGTTTATGCATTTGCTTATAAATTACAGATTTCAATTAAATTGCATTACTTATTCCAATATTGCCATGTTATTAATTTAAAGGGGTGGACTGGAGAAACATCTAATGAAAAGAGTTACACCTCAGCCCTTATGTTCCTGAACAAAACAAGGGATCTTGAAAATCATCATAAAGTATTTATTTAAAAGAGTAAGCTTTTATTAAGCATGGATTTTCTAATAATTTAGATACTTAACTTTAGGGAATAATTTAAGTAATAATAATGTTTTTTACTAAAACAGTTATAATACAAAATGTAAAACACATATTAAAACAAAACAATCACAAAACTGAAGAAAAAAATCAGTGGTGTAGAATTAACATTGAGATCAATAAAAGTAAAATGAACATATTTTAATGCTATTTGAAAATTTTGATAGACAGAATACAAAAACACACTTAAAACAGAGTAGTAATATCAGTTTACTTTTTAAAAAAATATAAAAAACTTACTGCAAGTTCCTCCATTAAATGTAGGTACAGGTTCAATAACAATAGATCTCAAAATAAGAGTCACAGGTTTGTATACAAGATTATTCCTGACTAGTTCAGCATAATAATCAACATATCTCCGCTGGCTAGGAATTGTCACACCCTATTAAAATTGTGTAATTCTTATATTATAATTTGCGTGAAATCAAAATTTAAAATAAAAGCATACTGTAAACAACAATTAATATCATCCAAAGAAAAGCAGCAATTAAAAGTATTTCATTCTTCATAAAAGATTTGTTAAAATAACAATTTGAAATACACAGGAATTCATAATATGAAGTTATTGCAGAAATAAATTATAAATTAATCCCATTTCTTTAATGCACTTAAATTTAATAAACATCAATTTGCAATATTTTGAGGAAATAAATAAAACGAAAAGAACATCAAAAAAATCCTTAAAGATTTACCTTTTGATTGTGGGTTCTAGCATTCCCATAATATTTTAATGCCTCTTCAGCTGTTGCATGTATTCCTTTATGAAGAAGATATGCACAAATCATTACGCCAGTTCTTCCCTGCGAAAAGAAATAAATTCAATTGGATTTAATTGCATTGCTCACAAAAAAAAATATTCTGGAATTATAAGATATAAATAATATATGATCAGAAATCATTTAGATGTTCTAAAGCAGAGTTTCCCAAACTTTTTTGTGTCGTTAGACCCCTTGCCATGTTTTTCCGTATTGAATAGACCCCCTACTTACCTGATATTGATTTCCTGTAAATTTCTAACTGTAGTGAAGTTTACTGTTAAAAACTTAAAGTAAAAACACATGTTAATTTACACATTTATTAATTGAATTTAAATTTATACTACTCAAAATAAAATTTCGTATCTGTTATGTAAAATCTATGTAACATGAAATAAACTAACATAAGCAAAAAGTCAATATTTTCAATGAGAAGGATGAGCCTGATGCTTTAACAATAAATTATGAACATTTGGCGTCCATTTTGTAAGGGTTAATCTTAAATCTCCTCGGCTAATGATGTCCAGTCTGTTTCTTTTATTCGTTAAGAGATTAGTAACAGTGCTAAACCCCTTTTCCACTAGGTATGACGATGGAAAGGAGATTAAAAATTTCCTCGCTATATTCCATAATACGGGATAAGTAACGGGTATGTTGCAAAGAAGCCAGAATTGCTGATATCCGTTTTTAAACTGAACCTTAAGTTTTTCGTTTGTACTTAGTTCTGAGTAAATAGGTACTATCAGTGTATGTGTTGAGATTTACTATCTTGGATCCCCATTTTCATTTCATGGACCCCCAAATTGTTTTTTCGCTGACGTAGACCCCTAGGGGTCGATATAGACCACTTTGGGAATCACTGTTCTAAAGGTAAAAAGCTTTGATTGTATTGATTTCATTCTTAAAAGAATCAAGTAACCATAATCTTTTCAGTTATAAAACATCAACAGCAGTATTAAAAAAAAAAAAAATCAAAATTGTTTTCTTAGAGTGAAGAGTGTATATTTATAAATCATTTAAAAGAAAATTTGTAGTAAATATTAACACATTGGAACAATACACCAGAACTTACTGAAATATTTCATACATGTTAATTATATCAAAAGTCATTAGTTCTGACAATTTAAAATGCATGATGCTTTTAAAGCAAATTACGTTGTAATAATTGGTAATTTACTGTAAACAAAATGAACCATTTTTCTTTCAGCACTAAATTTTTGGATTATATATATATATATATATACACACACATTCAATACAAGAGAATTAAAATGAATGTTTATCAGACATAATTTAATTTTATTAATTTATTTTTATTAATAAGATAACTCTGTATTCATTAAAATAAGGATATAAATTTAACACCTACAGAGTTAGGGGTGCATAAAGTGTTCAGTTATATATTACTTTTATTAGTGAAACTAAAATTTTAAGAAACTAGATTAATCAAATTATCAAGAAAGTAAGTGAAAACTACTGATAATTTTAAAAGATAGGAAAATCAGGTTAAATCCATTCAACTAATCAGTTATTTTTCAACAAAATGACTAAAATTCATTACTTATATATAACTGAAATGCTCAACACCATTGAAAGGTCAAGAATATATTACATAATGATTTCAATCAGAAAAATTAGATAAGAAATAAGTAAAATAAAAATTACATGCATTTATATATAAATTATTATATTAAATCATAACTTAAATGCTGGACATTTTATTAATGTATGATTAGCAATGGAAAAACTTAAACAATGGTTTAATTTCTAGAGCATTAAGCAATTTTACAACAGATAGCACACCTTGAAATTATTACACAAAACAAAAATAAATTAGTAAGATTGGTTTTTATATTAATTTTTAAAGCTAAAAAATTATAAGTAGAAATGCTTATATTACTATACTATATTAATAACAACCTTCTTAACTTAAAATTTACTTTACATAAATATTTATAACTATACAATATTTTTTCCATCTATACAACAAATCCAAATAATAGCTCCTTTTCTAATTAACATTGAGATTAAAAAATACTCATGATTACTTTCTTTTATTATGAGAGTTCTTTCTAATTCAATGGCTTTGTTCTATCATATTTTATTTCCATCAAAAAATGATACCTTAGATTTCCTAGAACTCAAGAGGATTTACATTACATTTTAATAAAATAGATTATATAAGTTTTATCGTATAAAAATAATCAAATGTGTCAAATTAAACATGCTAATAAAAGTGTTAATTTATTATAAAAAAAAAAGACTTCACACATGAATTCATCAATTAAACAAAATTATACACAAATATTAAAGAACAACCACAGCATTCTTTTTTTTTATTACACCATTAAATGTACATCTATTTGAAAATGTGGTTTATTAAGAACATCTTATAATTACAAATATTTTGGAAATTACCTTTCCTGCTTTACAGTGTATAACTGCAACATTATTTTCATCTTTTGACAGCCAGCTATCAACATCATCACAGAAAGGCTTGATGAGTTCTAAACTCGGAGGATTATGATCGTCAAAGGGATATTGCGCAACTCTTTGGTGAAATTTACTTGTGTCATAATTTCGTTCTGTACATCTACATAAATGAAATATTAAATAAATTAGAAATGTCAAGCATAATTAATACGATTCATTTTAAAATCAATCAGAAAGTAATTAGCATTCAGGAACAAATAAAATTTGAGTTTTCACTTGATTTTTTACATCTGGCTGCTCACCCTGCAGGCACATGTTTTTCTTGCTTTATAGAGGAGCATATCCTGTTTAGCGATTGAAAAAAATGATATACAATATCAGACGTTTACTTTACATTTTGGCTAGCAGATGTCATTAGTTGTCCACAAAAATATGACATTTGAAGGCACACAATATTACTGCTCAAACTTCACTTTTTGTCTTTTTTTTTTTTTCTTACCAGAAAACATTCAGCAATTGTCAGAATATATTCCAGATAACTAATCAGATTCTGAAAGCAATTGGGATATAGATTTTTCAGACTGTTCTTCAAATTATGCTGACTCTGATCATGATTCAATAAACTTGGAAAGTGTTAGGCAGTGGTGTAAAATTGATAGGAAGAATATTATTCCTCCTCAAATTTTACATATTTTACTTTTTTATATTGTGCAATAAATATAAATTATCTGGAATTCAACTGAAATTTTGCTAATTTTTACATAAACATGAAGATAAAAAAAAATAGCTTTCTAATGGTACTAGTTTTTCAACATTTAACTTAAAATTATATTTTTAACAAATTTCTAAAGAAATTTTTTAAACATATTTTCCGAGAAAAGTGTGATGTTCAGCACGCATTTAAAAAGAAATGTAACTTTATGGAACAAATATAAAATGTGATATTTTCCGTATTATTTCATGACAACTTATTGCGAGTCAGTCAGTTTTATAGTGTAATGAACAAATAATCATAAGGCTTCTATAAGCCAGCTGGTCGCCAAAGGGGGCTAGTTATAAATCTAACAAAAACTATCACATTAATACCATGTTACCACACAAGTTTTCATCTCTAAATTTTTTCAAGGAAGACATTTAATAAAATATATTCCTCATTGAAGGTAATTTTAATTTTAATGTCTTTACTTGATTTTGATGCCATATGAAATTGTCTTAATATAATTTCAGAAGGTAATGGATCATTTCTATGACCATCACTATGGTTCTTATTCTGGCAGGTTGCTGAGACCTCACATTTTTTCAACATTTTGCAAGCAAATGCTGCAATTCAGTTGACAGTTGTATGTCTAAAACCAATTTCTTTTTTTAAAACCAGACTCCTGGGTGTTTTATATTTATTTTGATGTTGCCGGTTCTATCAAAAACTGTTACAACGATTTTCTATTGCTTCTCCCATATGAATTTGAACAAAAATTTTATTTGAGTAATTCTTGCAGGCAGTTACAGTTTTAACAAACATTCCCTCTAGAATTTAAAAGATTAATTTATTAAACTTTACTTCTTACAAATTCCAGGATGAATAAAACTAAGATTTACAATCAATCGAAATATATAGAGAGTTAACTACCAAAATTTGTGTATAGCTTATTTTCCTTTTTAAAGGAAAAATGTATGTGAAAAGTTTTAAGAGAAACCATAAAATTACTACTTACAAATTGTAAATTTTGTAATGTTGATCATGCTTGGAATCTAAAAATCTGAAAGAAAAAATAACAACAGTTAATTAGAATGAAATTAAATATCACAGTTAATATCAGCTTTTTAATAAGAATTGTTTAAACACATGCTGCAAAATAAAAAAAATCATGCAGAAAAAGAGTTAAATCAATTTAAAAAAATAAACTGAATTAAACCATCACCATAAGTATTTAATCTAATTTATATAGATTTTAAAATAAATTACTAAAGTTAAAGTAGAAGTGTTAGCAACTAAAACGCTCCTTTAATTAAACTTTATTTCCCCTGGTCACTTAAAATCTAACGACTAACTTTAATTATCTGGTGATGAAACAGCCTTTCACTTAAACATCACAGGTACACATAAAATAACCTAATTCACAAAATATTAATAATCTTTACATTATTAAAGTTTAAAAGCTATAACCATACTTCCATTCTTTTGTTACATTCAATGCTTTTTAAATTGATCTATGTTGCTTCGCACTCAAAACTCTAATAAAGGTGACAAATAGCATTTACATAAAATAGTTTCTCAAGCTTTCATCTTAATTATCATCTATTTCTAAAAATATCTCCAGACAACAAACTGATTTTTGAATCAAAATGATTACAAGCTTCTTAAAAATATCTGCTAAGGTGAATGTGATTTTATAATAAAAATTATGAAAATTAGCATGAAATAGAAACCTGATATAATTGAACAATTCAAAATGTTCAACATTATAAATATAAGCCTTCATAACTTACAATAGTTTCAGCACTAAAACATTAACAATTTATATTCTCTTCGTGAAATAAATATTTCACAAATGAACATAATTTTAAAAAAATCAATTCCTTGAAAAAATACTTAAATTATTATGTTAAAGATTAATTTTACAAATAGTTTTGTTATACATTTTTTATATCTGTACAAATTTCTAATAATTTATTTACTATTCCATATTTCAACTAATTTTTTTAAAAATTACTTTTATTTGCTTTTAAAGGGAAGGAGAAAGAAGCTTGCATGTGGATTTTCACTTTTGAGCACAATATTTAAAAAAATATTAATTGATTTATCTCAATTGTAACTTAATACATTATCTTTAAGATCAACTAGTAATTATTTATCAAACCAATTACGATACTTTTTATGCTATACCATATCTATATTAATGTAACAAGTAATGCATTAAAAATGGATAAAAAGAGAAAAACTGCCATATTTAAATACAGCAGAAAAAAACATTAAATAAAAGGCTTACCTTTTAACATCATCAATATGATTTCTATACAACCCTTCTACTTTTTCAGCAGGATAGCCCATAGCAATGATATTATTGCAAATATCTTATAAAGTTAAGGCAATAATCAAGTGTAGTTATTAAAATGACAGTTTCAATTTCTGCATTTGAATAATTTGCAACATAAAATATTAAAAAAAACACTTTCATTTGCCACCTAAATACAGAACAGAAAAACCAAAATAAAAAAATAGTTTTTACAAATGGAATTTCTTTCTTCCTTGCTCTTAAATTTCTTATGTAGGTAAATAGAAATATACATGACACAAAAAATACACATAAAACGTTCAAAATAAATAATTCAACTATTATAAATAATATTTCAAGAATTAAAGACATGAAATGTAATTAGTTGTGAATACATATCATGCAAGAATGTAACAAACAAGCCACTCCAAAACACATCAACTTAAATGAAACTGCATTTTGCTTTTTATTTTATGATTAAAACTTCTTCTCTCATTTTAATTCTAAATAATATAGAATACAGACAGAAATTTAAGTCTAACAGAATGATCATATATATATATCATGACTAAAATTACAAATCTTATGCAATATTTCACAACTGTTTTTAGGAATAAATTTTAACAATGTAATCAAAGAATGAAAATATACTGACATATTAATCAACAATGCAATCAATTCACTGATTACTCATTAAGCACTTCATTTATCAACAAATATATTTTTGTGTTCGGCAGGTCCATCAAAACTGCAATATATAGATACATATATATATATATTTAATCACAAAGGATACAGGTAAGGTCTAGATCAAAACCATCTTCTTTATATCTTCGCTTCTTTTTGCTGACTAGACCTTTGATTCTTGAAGCCATCATTTCTCACTAATTGCAAACGAAATTAAATAGCATTAAATATTATGATGAAAAACAGTGATAGAAATTTGTCAAGAAAGAATGTGAATATAAAAACAAACCTCTCTAATAAAGAAAGTTTGACGAGAAACGACAGTGGTGAGATATATCTGTTGCAAAAATTTTCACAAACAGAATTCGAATACTTGCAATCGCAAAGTTCGAAATAATTATACAAGCACCATAACTCCAACATTTTCAACGTGTGTATCCAATAGAAATTTCACCTAAATCATATTTCTGAAAAAAAAAAGTCCAAGTGGAAAGTGCATATGAAAAAAAACGTCATTCACGTTCGCTTCCAGACTGAAAACAAAACACACAAACGATGGAGTTAAAAAATCTTTTCTTTGCACTTTACATCATTATAAACAAGACTGATTTACGGAATGCAGCATACAAACACGAGCTTCAGTTATAAACATAATTTTAAATATTGAACACATTCCTTGAAAAATTCGAATGTACTTCGCTGTTCTGTATTTTCTGGGTGCATATCAGCATTTTAATAAGTATAATTGGATCTTCAAGGAAGCTACAGAGCATTTGCTCAATACACTAAGAAATCTAAAGCGAAGAAAATTGCAGCGAAAAATAAACCCTTACATGCAAAAAATGCAAATTAATAATATATAAAAAAGGAGTAGAAAGATTATAGTGACTATAGATGCACAGCACACGAGGTTTCAAGGTTCTATTTTAGGCTCTGATTCTAGCAAAGAAATGAATGTGTAAATTATGTCCGAAAAGGAAAGTACTGACAAATTTCGTTTCGCATTTATGCTCGAAAAATTTGATTTTTTGTTCTTTTTGGCAATTGTAACTATTATTTTAATAAATCGATTAATTTTCAATTGGCAGTAAGAATATTCTTTCTGAATTGAGGATCCCAAATTAAATCGATTGTAAATTACTGATTTTCTTAGATATTCATTTTAATTCATCAGAAATAATTTTATGATTTATGTTTATTGATTTACTTTCGTTTTTAACAATAATAAGTATTTGAAATAATTTAATTAGGATTTTATTGAAGTCGCACTTTAGCAGTAAACAAATGAAACTTGGGACAAATGTAAGCATTAGGTAAAATAGTTTAAAAACTGGCAACATGGTCCAATTGGTTCTGTCTGTTCTGTAAATATAACCGCATTCGCCAATTTTCTTTTGTGTTATTCCGAAACCAAATGTTATTAATTTACTGTTAAGGTGCATAAATATGGCCTTAAAGGTAATTTATGATTTTGAAAAATTTGCTAAATAGTTGAAACCTTTATAAATTTCATTTAAGTAAAGTATATTGAAAATATTTTTTGCTTATTATTGTTAAAAATCAAACAAAATCGGATTGTTTCTCAATAGCTTGATTATTAATTTCTAATTTTTTTTTAAAACTAAGAAATTAACTTTTAAGTTTCAATAAGTGTTATACATATAACACTTATTTTTTAATTTTTTATAGAATTCAATATTTCATATTCTGTTCAATTTACAATTAGTGTGTTTCGATTGATTAAAACAGAAAGAATCTAATATTTACTCGATAGATTTCATTTATTAATAATATATATTTTGATTCACTTTATTAAAATTTATCAAATACATGGGATTTCTTATTTCATATAATTTTTCTCTCTTTTATGAATTTTTACCTTGCAATGCCTTTTGTAGGATGCTGTAGATGAATTGTACACCTTTAGGGATCATTACTTTGAACATCACAAAGAAGCATCTGAAGATCAAAAGATAAAGGATTTATCAGAAGAATTAAATAAAACTTTAAAAATCTTCAGTGAACAAAAAGGTAATTAAAAAAGTGTTATAAATTTGAGAAACTAATTATGCTAATTTTTGATTGCTTTTAAATGAGTTTATTATGAATCAAACATTTTTTTATCATCAATAACTAAATGCTTAAAATGTATAAATGTTCATTAAATTTTGCATCAAAATGTTTTTGAATTTTGAAGAATTATAAAAATATTTTACTTATTTAAGAATTGTTTTGTTGATCTAGATTCTCTCTCTCTTATATAGATAGATAGATAGATAGATAGATAGATATAATTACATGTTATCTACACTCTTAAAGTAATTTCCTAATTAATTTTTACTTTGGAATTGTGCCATAATTAATTTTTTCCCCATGAAATACAGATGCTGAGGTTTGTAAATTGCTTCTAGAATTATGTTGTTAAAATTCTTTCTCGCATGTATTATATCATTCATTCTGCTTACTTACTTGATTCTTTGTTTTGCAGTTTCCATGATTTGGACAAAGAAATCTTGACAATAGTTACGAATTGAGCTGTATCCATTATTCTAAAGAATACAAAACTCAATGACTACTTTATCAATCCAAGTTTTACATTTATATATCATCATATTTGGCTAGACAGCCAAGAGTGGGCCAATGCCTTTCTATGAATTCTGTTTCACCTGATTCTACTTATGATGCTTGTTCACTAGTTTCTTTCCTGGATAGTCGGAAGGCTATCTCCGCTAACTCCATACTTCTAATTTTGGGTCTAGCTTTTTTCCTACTTGTTAAAGGTGAACATAAAATAATTTCTTTTAAATACGAAATCATCATCCATTCTAAATAATGATGAGCCACTCGGTTAATTTGATTTACTTTTATGAATTTGGTAACATCTGGCTCTCTATAGATTTTATATAACTCAAAGTTATAACTTCTTCACTAAACATTGTAATTTTTCTGCCAAGAGTGGCTGTATTATTTTCTCCAGCTTTAATGAGGGTCCAGTTTCCTGAGCCATAGTTAAATATTGGTTCAGTTAAGGTTTTATATAGTAAAAATTTTGTATTTCTTGATAGTAGTGAGGATTTAAAAAATCATTTTAGTCCTTAAAAGGCTTTATTTGCATTCATTAGACAAACTTGAATCTTCTTGACTATGCTTTTGTCATCAGTAACTTTAGAACCAAGATAAGTATAACTTTGGACAACCTGAAATTTGTGAGAACCAATTTCTAGGGATTCATGGGAGGTTTCATATTCATATATTTGGTCTTTTTGCCATTTGTAATAAGTCCCAGGCTATAAGCAGTATGCTCTAAAAAAAAGAAAAGCGTCTCTTGATGTAGAAATAAGTCTTGAAATGATGCCAGTATTGTCTGCATGAGCCAAAATTTTTGTTGATTTTGGGAATATATTGCCTCTGATGTTAATTCATGAATATTTTATGACCTTCTCTAAAACAAATATATATATATATACTTATATTATAAGTGTTTCAGTATATCTTCAAATTTGAAAGTCGGTTAATAATTACTATTACTTTTTCTTCCTTTTTTAAAATTTATTGTTATTTATTTATTTATTTTTCCATTTTAAATGAGATGTGCATATATCTGATAAATTATGTGTAAATTAATACAATTTCAAATTTAATTAATTTTCAATTAAAAAGGTATACAATTAATCAAAATTAATTAATTGCAATTCAATTCAAATTAATCTATTTACACATTGTCCAGATTTATTCACATATTTCTTGCTTATATATCAAATATATAATCGTATATAGTTCATAAGATTTAGATTTTAATAGTTTTTTTTTAATCAAAGACTAAATTTTTTAAAAACTATAAATTTTTTTTTTTTTTTTTTTTTTTTTTTTTTTTGAAAAAAAGGTAATTTTATGGCAATTTTTTATTTTGAAATTACAATAATTTTTCTTTGAAAATTAATACTTTTGAAATATCTTCTTTTATGATCACTATTTACATGTAACCAACTGACTTAAAATTATCTTCCTTTTATAGATGAACATGATGGTGCCAAAAAAGCTGAGTATGATTTATTAAAAGCTAAAGCTTTGAATATTCTACCAGATTTTAATCCAGAAGCCCTTGAAATTTTAACCAAACTTGTTAAGTTTCATCCTAAATTAGTAGAAGCATGGAATGAGCTTGGTACATGTTTTTGGAAGAAAGGTGACATGAAAGCTGCAAAGAGTTGTTTTGAAAGCGCATTAAGAGAAGTATTTTGATTTAATTTGCAAATACTTTTTTTAAAATATAAAATTGTTGTATCTGGTTTTTTAAATGAAACTTAATGAGAGCTTTCTATAACCTAATATTACATTATAATTCTAATATTACATAAACCATAATAACGTAACCTATTCTGTTTATTTCCCATTGAATTTAATTGATATAAGTAAAAAATGTTATTATAAGAATATAAAATTGAATGCCTAAAAACTGGTAGTTGCATACATTATATATATTTTGGAAAACAAGCTTCATTTCTTTTTCTTTTCTTTTTTTTTTTTTTAATATTTCATATAGGTTAGAGGGAATCATTCCTTTAAATATTTTAAAAGAATATGTATTTATTTTTTTAATGATTGTTTTAAAATGCTGTTTCATACAAAGCATCCAAATTAGCTTGTATTAGTTTTATATAATTTTTTATAGCTTGCATATATATTTATGTAATAAATTTTTCTTCAAAAATTGTTAGGAAAAAAATGCTGAATCTCTTCGAAACTTGTCTATGATTCTACGACAGATAGGGCAGTCTCCGGAAGACAAATTGGCAAAAATACATGAAAGTCTTGAAAAGGCAAAAGAAGCAGTAAACCTTAACATTCAAGATGGAAAATCATGGTGTAAATATGTTAGTCCAAATTTACTCTGTAAATTTCCTTCTCTTTCAACAATCAATGTCTGTCATTAAGAATTGAAACAAATAATAGTTTTATGATTTTATTTTATTTATATTTCTTTTTATTATAAAATTGTAAAAATTCTCCCTATATCAATTATTTTTTATAGGTTATTAAAAAGTTAATCTTTTTCTAAAAAATTTTTAAACTCTGTAGATATACTTGGAAATGCTTATTTGAGCTTATATTTCACAACTGACCAGAATCCCAACTTGTTGAAACAATGCCTGTCTGCTTACAACCATTCTGTAAGTTATTTACTTTTTGAATGTGATAAAAAATATTCTTGAATGATTTATTGATTTTACGAGTTGATCTGATCTTTGATTTTAGAATATATCTGATCGTTTGTATTGTTTGGTGCTGATTATTAAACATTAATATTTAATCTTTCTAACTACCTCAGTTGGATCATGTTCACTTGAATCGTAACTTGTTGGATTTAGCCATTTATAAGATTAGTTTTCATAAAACTTTCTGAATCTCTTATATTAAATTGGTAATACCCCATTCACCATACCAAAATTACAATAATTATTATTTTTAAAAAAATCTTTAAGGGTTTTTTTTTTTTTTTTTTTTTTTTTTTTTAGAAATTAAAAACATACAAAAAGTATTGATAACACTTCTCATTTTTTGTCGTTTTCTATACTGCACAAAACTTAAATATTATGATCAAATAATCTGTGCATTTTACTGTATAAAGTTTCAGCATAAATATTTAAGTGAATGTAATAGATAGTATTTTACTTTTTGGATGCATTGTTATCTAATTGCTACAGCAGGGCAAATCTTTAAAACCAGCTACACTTGTATATGTATGTATTTATGGAATATTGCAATGCTAATTTTATATATTTCTCCCACATTTTATTTTGTAATTATAAAGCAATAACATTTTAAAGGAGTTAAAAAAATTGTTTTTGTAATTTTGAAAATATAACTGATGATTCAAGACAAACATGTTTTGCATATTCTACATTATATCATTGCATACTTTTGATGATTAAATTCTCAACACCTTTGTTTAAGCCTTCTCCTATAATTTTTATAGATACAAAACTGATTTTACCCTTTCTCTAATTACATGGTCAGAATACTTTCTTTTCCTCATGTAGAAATTTTAATTTTTTTCCTTTTGAGCATGAAGAAGAAAAGACTTTTTTTTCTATTATCTCTCACCAGTTTCATAAAATTATGTATACTATTTTATCAGGAATTTAGTCAAGTCTTTATATATTTTATAATATTTTAAAAAATGTTTTGCTGGTGCTCTTGAACTAAACATTGTAGATTGTTTAAAGAAAAATGATAAGAAAAAGATGAATCGCTAAACAAAAATGTATCTCATTTTTATTCTTTTTTTCCTCCTCATAGTTTTCTGACGCTTCTATGAAATGTAATCCTGATCTTTATTACAATTGGGCAATGGTAAAATTTTTTAAACTATTTTTTTTCTTTGAAATGGAGTTATTTTATATTGAATAGTAAATTTATGGTACAGAATGTAATAAATGTATTAGTGAAAATTTCATTTTTTTTATTAATTATATTTTTAAAATTCATTTTGTGATGTTATTCTAAAATTTGATTTAGTTGATTTAATTACTTATTTCTTTTAAATATCTGTGGTGTACTTTATGTTAAATTATTATGAATTCAAATGTTTTGATATATATTACATAAAATTTAAGAATAGATTTTAATGAATTTTTTTTCATTAATTGCTACTTTTGAAAGTTTAGCTACCCAAATCATTTATCTTCCTAATGCTAAAATAATTAGATTCTGCAGCCACCAATAATAATATGATAGTTATTTTTATATATCCATTTATTTTAAATTAATAATTTTATTTTATTTTTATGAAGCAAGATTTTATTCATTAGCTGTAGCATTAGTTATAATACTCTATTGATGAAATGTTTTTAACTAAAATGTCCAAAATTTTTATTCCAATGTTCTTTTGTCTGAAAAATACTGTTTTATTATTAGGCTCTGAAGTATGATGAAAATTATCGACTAGCTTTGGAAAATTTTGAAAATGCTTTAAAATATGATCCATTCTGGAGTGATCCAAAGGAACAATTAGACATGTTAACTAAACATTTAGAAAATATTCAGCTTATGATTAGCAAAAAGGTAAATTTATTTATTTAAATTGTCTTATTTCTATAAGATAAATATATAAAGATTTATATTCTAAATTATTCAGTGTACATTGATGCATGTATTTCTGTTTTCTTTGTAGGGCAAGATGAAGCCTCGCAAAATAAAAGAAATTTTGAGCACACTTCAAAAAGAACTAGCAGCTTTAAGTATTAATGAGACTTTTACTGATAAAAAGGGGCAAAAAATTGTGTTGGAAAGATCTAAATTTTCAGGCCTTCAAGAAGGGCTTAATGCCAATAAAATACTTAGAGGGAAGGTTATCTGTCATGTTTATTGTACAGATTCACCATCATTGTGAGTATTATGTTTTCGTTTCATATAGCAATTAATAATGCTAATTTGTGTGTGCGTGTTTCTTCATGATTCACTTTTGATGCCTTAGAAGTTTTGTTATCAAAATTTATTACTATTTCATTGATGTAACACCTAATTAAATCTGAGGTTTTTGCTCTGCTGTAAAATATTCTACACTGAAATTTTCTTTTAATGTAGTTTTATTTTTTTCAGTTAGAAAAAGTAAATTTTATTTAAATCGTATACTTATTATTTAGTATGTTATGGGCTTAAATTTTTCATCTACTCTTTTATGTTTTTCAATTTGTTTAAAATTAATTTCTAATTTTTGAAAAGAATTTTATAAATTATATTATTGAAATAAATTACATGTTTTATTACAGTACTTTCTGTATGATTGATGAAGAAGAGACTTGCTTTTGCGTGAATGTATATAACATGGTCCAAGGAAAAGGGGTTATTATTGGTGATAGTGTTGCTATATATCAGCCATTCCTTCAGCATTTTAATTTCATTTTTCAAGATAAGGTAAAGTTAAATTTTTTTATATCTAAAAATACCCAACATATTTGCAAAATTATTTTCCAATAACATTAATGTTTTATTAGTATTTATTTTAATATTGTTACGGATTTACTATATCCTAAAATCCATCGGGTTCGTTTTTACCTCGTAGCATATATAGTGGTTGTGTATGGTGTTAGATGATGATGATGACACACAGAATGATCAGTCCTTTAGTTGACGAACACAACACAGGCGTTTATTTACAGGAACAGGACAGGACAGCACACAGACGACAAATATTCACAACAACTATGTACAGGATAACTATTTACAGCCGAGACGTACACACAGGACAACACACTGCAGATAGTAGTCCACAGGCAGAAATTCTGTAGTGACAATGTCCACAGAGCGGCTAGACAGGATTCAGCCGGAGAGGGAATCTTTATGGGATTCGCTTTACACCTCCTGGGTCTCTCCAGAACAGGCTGAACTATTCCTTTGTCTCTTCTTGCCTTTGCTGTCGACGCACTACTTCGCACAACGGGACTACTTCTCAATTCGGGACAGCTCCGTTCCCGACGACGACACAACGGGCTACGACACAGGCTTCGTCAGTATATGCAACACAGAGATTAGCAGTCCTCTGTTCAGGACTCCTCAGATCAAGACCTCTCTCTCTTAGGTCTTCTTGATTAATTCCACAGCGCTTCTTGTCTTCTTCGTTGAACACTAGGCCGTTTAGCTTCGGCTTCTTTCCACTGCTGCACTTCTTCTTGACTCCACTTGATTCTTCGTCAGATCTCCTTTTCCTTTTCTCCGCTGCTTCGCTTCGACTTTATCCGTCTCGATTGATTCACTCGATTTCGCCCGATTGATTTCCACTGGAGCCCTCTTCCTTATATATACCGGTGGTGGGCGGGGCTAACATCTTCTGGACCAATCAGGAGCGTTCTAGCTGGATCTCGGCTCCTAGTGGATGGATCGGGAAAATTCTCGATGTTTCGGGTACTTTCCATTTTGTCGCCAAATTCGTCGCCAAATGGTCGCCAAGTTTGTCGCCAAGCCTTGGGACCTGTGACGTCACACCCACTCACTATTCAATGCATTACTTTCAATCTGTCTTCCTTACAATGACAGTATTATGGCGTGAAAGCAAAACCACAGGTTCGTAACAATATTTCTTGAAATATTTGGTTATTACAATACATTAAAATATTATCAACATGTGTAAAAAGTTCTTTCAATTTGAGAATTTGCAATACACTGTTAAGCAAAAGGCAATCCAAATTTCTGACATTTATAACTGAACACGTTATTACAACTAGCTTGAATATATTTTAAGAATTATGTTATTTACAAATACTTTGCATTAATTTTAAATGCTATATCACATTATTCAAGTTATCCTCATTTATTATTTTCTATTGTTTTTTTGCCTATTCAAGTAGACTATCTTCATCTAAGATATTTGATAACATAAAATAATGTCATTCTGTACATTTCTCTAACATTTTCGAGATACTCCCTCTAATGAATGTTTGTTATTTCTTTATAGCCCACTTATGTCTGTTTTGTCATCAACATTATTAATTATAAAAAGAATTAAAGTATTATTTTTTTTTAAGTATTTATATTTTCCTGCTTTACTGTTCAAGGCATTGAAGTTGCGTTGCTATAAAATCATTAAATAAAAAGTATGAAAATTGGTAATTAAGTTTCAATAAGCATTCACATACAAAGTCGCAAAAACCAAGTAACATAAATAAAGTTAATTTGCCTAATATTACTTGCATATTGATGTAATAAAACTAGGAAATAATAATTACTGTTTTATAATTATAAAAGAATGCTTTTGTTTTATTTTTGAAATGTATTTAAATCCTTTTTATAGTTTTAAATTAATTTTTGAGGTATTTGCATTTGTGATTGGTTACAAGTTATTTCATTTGCTTCAGAAATAGTTATTAGATTGATTCACTGAACTGTGATGATTCTCTGATATGTAACAGTCTTTCTCCATTTCACATAACAACATATTTCCTAATAATTTTATAGATGTTTTTGTCTATCGATAATTATCTTCAATTAAAGTTTTTATATTATATTAAATAATCTTTAATATGTATATTTTTTGGATTTCTAACGTAATACTTGCTTTATTTTACAGACATTTGCATTTTCATCTATTCGTGTGAATAGTCCATTGCAGTTAGAAGTAAATAAAAAAAAGCTGGGACAGGAAGTGATTGCCGCTCCACGATTATCTGTTACATTGAAGAGTGACTAACTATTTTTTTAGTTTTATACATTTGCATGCTTTTTATTAATTTTTTTTTTCTAATAAAATTTTTACATCTAATGTGGTTTTAATTTTTCAAAAAGAATTAAGAAAATAAAAATTTGCTGAAAAATTTAAACAAAAATATTGACCAATACAATATTTTACATTAAAAATTTATTCAATTGACTTTTAAATTATGGTTCTGATTACAAATTTCCCTGTAAAGAAATTCAGTATTTACAATATTGTTACGGATTTCCTATATTAATCCGTCGGGTTCTTTTAAACTTGTATATATAGTGGTTGTGTATGGTGTTAGAGATGATGATGAACACACAGAACAATAAGTCCTTTAGTAGACGAACACAACACAGACGTTTATTTATAGGACGAGGACAGGACAGCACACAGACGACAAATATTCACAACAACTATGTACAGGATGACTATTTACAGCCGAGACGAACACACCGGACAGCACACTGTAGATAGTAGTCCACAGGCAGAAATTTTGTAGTGACAATGTCCACAGAGCGGCTAGACAGGATTCAGCCAGAGAGGGAATCTTTAAGGGATTCGCTTTACACCTCCTGGGTCTCTCCAGAACAGGCTGATCTATTCCTTTGTCTCTTCTTGCCTCTGCTGTCGACTTACTACTTCGCACAACGGGACTACTCCTTAGTTTGGGACAGCTCCGTTCCCGACGACGGCACAACGGGCTACGACACACGACGCAGGCTTCGTCAGTATATGCCACGCAGAGATTAGCAGTCCTCCGTTCAGGACTCCACAGTTCAAGACCTCTATCTCTTAGGTCTTCTCGATAAACTCCACAGCGCTACTTGTCTTCGTTGAACACCAGGCCGTACAGCTTCGGCTTATCTCCACTGCCGCACTTCGGCTTGACTCCACTGGATTCTTCCTCCTTTCCCTTTTCTCCACTGCTTCGCTTCGACTTTATCCGTCTCGATTGATTTACTCGATTGATTCCACTGACTGGAGCCCTCTTCCTTATATATCCTGGTGGTAGGTGGGGCTAAGGTTTTCTGGACCAATCAGGAGCGTTCTAGCTGGATCTCGGCTCCTAGTGAACGGATCGGGAAAATTCTCGATGTTTCGGGTACTTTCCATTTTGTCGCCAAATGGTCGCCAAGGTTTGGGAACTCTGACGTCACACCTATTTACTATTCAATACACATTACTGTCAATCTGTCTTCCTTACATTGACAGTATTAGCGCGGGAAAGCAAAACCACAGGTTCGTAACAATATGTTTTTTAGATTTTTTTTTCTGTCAAAATTGTTGAGTAGCTCATTGAAACATAAATTATGTTTCAAATTTCGTCAATTATTATTAAACTATTTTTAATATTAGTTACATTAAAAGATTTTAAAAACATATATTGTGTAAAGAATCTCATATGGACAGAATTTATATCTGTAATTTGCTAATATGTTAATTTTAGGATTCACATTATAGATAATATAAAACTATGAATTTTTTTCATCTTTTATTTTTAATTCTACCCTATCTTGGAGAATTTCACCAAATATACAAATTTCTAAAAATGAATAAACTAAATACATGAAGATTATATTTTATGAGTGTAAAAAAATATTGGAGAAATTTGTTGTATTGTATTCTTTACTACAAATTAAAATACTCAAATTCGAAAAACAATTGGAAGTATTTTACGTGATCACTGAAAAATTTGAATAAGAACTTTGCTTGATATAAAATTAATGCAAAAACTTTTCTTGTAGTCATAGACAGCTAGTTAGTGTTTTCTATGTCACTTCTAAGTTCTTGAAGCTTAGGACAGGATAAAATAGTTTGTTCTCAAGTAGATGAAATCTGAAAGAGAACTGAAGATTAATAAAGTAGGTTGTTGATCATAACAATGAACAGGGAGAATGGTGGAGGCATTTCAAAGTCTTATTTTTGGTGGAGAGTTTTGTCCTGGCAACTGGAAAATGAATTTGTGGCTGGATTTGAAGGTTTAGTTAGTAATCCAATCAAAGTGCTAGTTATAATTTATAAGTATGGAGATGTATTTTTTGAGTTTTGGTCGCCTTGTAGCAGAGTATTAATAAGGATAAGGGTTTTTTTTTTGTTTTTTTAAATTTTTATAATAATTCAGATGTTTTGAGGAGAATTTTGAACTTCTTGAAGTAATTTCATTTCTTTTATAGATTCTTTGATGTTATATTACTTGTGAAATCGAGTAATAGTAGTCATGTGTTCATCTGTATTAAGATGAGGATGAGTTCTTGATTGTTAATTTTTATTGCTTTTGTATTTCATTGTGAGATTAATTGTTACTAGTGTTTTTGTTGATTTGTCTACTATGGCATATGATATTCCAAATAGGTTGGCAAATGTAGTTCGGTTCCTGGTATGGCTGGGCATTCCTTCCTGTTGACTAAATGTTTTGTCATTTTGCACTTATATTGACCAGATTCAGTATTTGTAATGCAAGCTTCTCATGGCTTTGGAGATGCATATTGTTACGAATATGCTACATTGTTTTCCTTGGCAATTTCATGGCAAAGAAGGTAATTTTGCAGCCATTTCTAAATATTGAATGAATATCGGATCAATGACTTTCGGCCTTTGTGAACAAATGAAGAGCTTCGAATGTTTAGAAAATTTGGTGATATCTCGTTTAGGAGCCAAGACGTGGGATCCATCTAGATCTTTCGATACCCTGAATTATTTGGGATATTCTAAGCCAGGGTTATGGCAAATTATAAAAGCATGGGAGATATAAAAGTGGCAGTGCACATATATGAGCTAATCATGTGGTTTTTGCCCTTTGATTGTGAAGCGAGTTCTTTTGTTGTTCTCCGGACGCTCCTGCACTGCTTTGTTATCCAAAGAACGATTTGTTGTGTGCTGTGTGTTTGAGTTTTGCAAGCACTATCTTGGATACACTTTGGCATGTTTTACTATCTACGTTTTTTGTGGAATAAAAAATAGTTTTTCGTTATCAATATTATTGTACTTTTCTCTGTTCAGTCACATACGAGTTTTCTGTAACAATATCCGTACCAAAGTAAAATATAATTGTTTAATGATTAAAAAGAAAATTTTCATAGAATTGATAAGTATCAATAAAATTTTAAACTTAAAATAGTTTTCTTATTATGAGTGAAAATACGTTAAAATCATATCATGGTCAATATTTCTTTGGTTTCAAAGAAATCCAAATTTAATGTACTTGGTCCAGTCATCCAAAACGGGATTGCAGAGCATTTTAGTGAAGCCTTAATTGTTATAAATAAAAATGATATGAATCGAACGATGTGGTAAACTAATAAGAACTAGAACGTTTGCATAAGAAAAGAAACTCGTACTTTTAGAATGCGAAATTTTCAATTACTGACAGTACAACACTTCTACTCGATATGATGAAGATATCTGGAAAAACAGCAGCTTACTGTATTATTTGGAATGGATATTCTGAGCCGAAATTATGACAAACTAAATGTTTTAAACATGGTTTGATATGTTATTCATCATATGAGTGAATTACACATTCTTGTCCTAGCATTTCTTTTAAAATTGCTTGAAAAAAAAATTTCAATATCGATTGCTGGGAGCCGTCTGGCTAAATTTAGCTAATTTAATTAGTCTGTTTAGCTAATTTCCAATTAACTAAAAAGAAAATTTATATTTACGACTAAAATGGAACTGTTATTAGTACTGAATATTAATAATACACAATTTTAAAAATGAAATAACAATTTCTCTTTATGAGTTTCGAAGATTTTATTTCTCATTTAAAATGGTTGTTTTTTATTGGAGAATGAGATTTTCATTTGTCATGTGCGACTTAACTGAAAATTCTTTCTTTTGCTTTTAAATATTACATTACAAATACTAGAGGTATTACATGTTTCTGCTCTGTTGGCTCTTTATTGGTTGAAACTTATCCAAATACTTCAGTTCGATCAAAATGTATTGAATGTAAAAGAATTTTTTAAAATTTGGAATAATAATTCATTTTGGATAGAATTTTTTGTAATTATAAATTATACTTTCAAACACTGGCATAGAAAGGCAAGTAGCAAATATGAAGTTATATTTTTGGTTCAGAGTGTCATACTTTTCATCTCAGTATCTGTTACTACCTTCGAATTTGATTGAGCTTATTTCAAAGGGCATCCTCCTAAAGGGAATTATTGAATTACTTGTACTATTTGCATCTCTTTACCTAAAATTCACAACATATTTCTTTACTTGTAATTATTTAACAGCACACTCATGATAAACTAAATCTCGATGAAATAAATACAGTCTATATCTTGAATGTAAATATTATGGGATATGGAGCGACAATACAGTCTATATCTTTCGTTTGACAACCTACAAAGTCAATAATCTGGGCAAATTACTGATCATCGATGACGATTAGTTCGATATAATAGCCATAAAGAGTCAGACATTAATCATATCGGTGGACGAGGTTTCTTATCCTGTCTTTGAAAAACATTGCCTTCGGAAATGTGAAATGGGTCTTAATGTTCCTTTGAAGTCGCTCATTAGTATGGAAATTTTGGCTTCATGCTAGCTTATCTTCAATTCAGGTTATAGGAAAATTACTCAACTCTAAGCCATGCTGTCAGTGAAGAAAAGTAAAAACGCATCAGCAGATATTGTACAACGTGTTGATTAAGGGGTTTGAAAGAAATGAATGGGTGCTGGAATCTCGGGCAACGAGATGGCCGATCGGAATGCCAAAATTGAGATTTTGGAGGATTAATTTTAAAGTATTTTTACTCCATTTATTTATTTGTAAATAATTTTTATTTTAGAACTTCCAGATTAATAAGAATTTAAAATGAACATTAAGACCCATTTCGCATAACTCTCGACAACATAGAAGATATCGAAAATCTGATCCACATATATGGCAACTGACACACATTTTACTGCTTTTTGTATATCATCTCCTTAAGAAAATCGGGTGCAAAGTAATTTTTTAGAGGGCAAAGAGAATATGAAATAAAAATTTGGACGTATCAATTTTTTAAGCTTCCAGTGTTCTGAGCTATTAGGATTAAAATACTGGAATAAAATCCCGTATTGATTTGAGAGATCTCTATTATACCTGTTTGTAAGATCAGAAAAAAAGTACATTTAGACAAATATGTATAATTATCGTTACGCAAGAAAGTTTCGTCAGAACTAGCAAAATGATCTCGGTAGTGGAAAAATTAATTTCATAATACTACAACGACACAGGATAGCTGAGGACCGTTTAATATCCGCTGATCGGCGGATTTCCGCCTTTTTTTATTTGGAAATCCCCCCTCCCCACTCCATTATTTCTAAATACGACCTATTAAAACAAAATTTCCTTTTGTTAAAATTTACGAAAAATTGATATTTTCTTTCTCATTCGCATAAAAATTGCTTATGAAGAAAAAGAAAACTTTAAAAGAAATTCAAATTTCTAATCCGACGTATCGTAGCTTGACAATGCTTTACGTTTCATTTATTTATCTGCTTTTAAAATTTACCTTTTACTATATAACAGCAATAATGCACTTACAAAAAATATCAATTTATGCGATAGTATAAATTTAATAATTAAAGCAATGAAAAGTATTATAAAATATATTTTAAAAATATTTTCTTAAATTTGATTGAATTGAGAGGGGGGTGGGGAGGGGAATTCCATGGAAATAAAATTAACGCCAATAAAAAGCGTACTTTTTTAAAGGGATGCAAAGTTTTTTTCTCAAGAATAATCCCATGTCGAAATCTTTATTTCATCACTAATATTATCACTAATATTTAAGTCCTGTTAATTTGAAATTTCACTTAAAGAAAACTGATTTTCTTTATTTTTTCCTCCAAAAGGATTAATTTAAATGTTTTTAATCTTATCGAATGAATCAGTTTCACCATTTAATATCGAGATTTTTAATTTTTGCAGCAAATTTAACAGGATTTAATCAAACAACATGAAAAAAATAGAATAGCGAATTATAACAGCAGATAATTTTAATTTTTTTAAATTAAGTAATATTTTTCAAATATATCTAAATATTATTCTCAATTATTCTTTAATAAAAAATATTTTTAGCATAAAGGATTTTGGAAAACTGAACAAATATACTCAGTAGGTTCTGCAATAACCACATGTTATGTTAATGATCTTTCTTTTTAGTGCATCAAAAATGTTTCTTTTAGTAAATATCTGAAATATACAAAATGTCTTTACGCTGTGATTCGCAGAATGAACGATCATGTTTTTAAAAAGTTCTTTCTTCATTTAATGACTGAAAAACGAAGCTACAGTACACCAATATTTAACTATAAAATAATCAGGAAATAAATCATCATATTTGAAAGAGTTACAGATTCTTTCTGAAGCTAAAAATATGCATAGAAACTGAAATTTACTGTTCATGACTGCCAGAAATTAAGACGAATGAAATTTAAATAGCCTTTATTTAAATAATTGCAATTGTCTGACGTGCAATGGAAATCTTATTTCAAAAGAAAGTGAAATCCGATTTTTCGCGTCAGCGATGATGCTGATTCTATAGAAAATGATTGATTCATTTTTGAAAAGTGAATATTTCGACAGACATTTTCTCTCTTATGTAAGAATGACCACCATCTATTCTAGAGTTCAAAAAATTTTCGAAGGGTAAATTTAAAGACTGACCGTCGTAATTCTCTCAATGTGCTAAGATTCTTAGTCTTTCAAATATGGCTGGGATCTTACCATAAATAGCTATAGTTCCTACTCGATGCTGAAAACTATTTTCTAGGATTTGGATTTGCCAAACTCACTTTCCAATCCCATGTTGAGAATCATTAGTTTCCTGTAATCCACTCAGAATCGAATCGACACATCTTTCTTCTTGACAAGCATAATAGAAGCCTAAACTGCCGGCAATACCTCACTTATTTCATTAACCAGGAGGGTTTTTTAGATGTTTACGTAATTGGTCTTCTCTTAATTTTATTTTACGTCACATTGCAGCGACTAATATCGGTGCAAAACGTAGAAAACAAGTTCTGATATTCTTTAAGTAATTTTCGTACTGCAGCTCCCTGCTCTTCATCAAGTCTTCAAAGATAAGCTGATGTTCTGATCGAAAAATTAGATCCTGAACTGATTCACATATCGCAATAACATTTCCTTCGTCCATTGTTTAGGCTTTGCTGTCTAAATTCATAGCCCGAACGGGGATTGTCCATCTTTTGAAAAAATGATTATGGGCAAGCATTTCTGAGAAATCTTGACTAGATTTACAATGCAGTATGCCTGACCCATTACAATGTATCTGAATGGCTCCAAAACTTC
>JAPMOQ010019505.1:2959297-2969424 GCA_026543055.1 Argiope trifasciata
TTACTTACTTAAAAATTACTAAAAAATAAATTTTATGCACGCGATAGTTTCCCCGTTTTCTGCGTGTGTTTTGTTTACTACTTCACTTCATTTCTACAACTTTGTTTATTTGAAAGTTGTAATTTCAGTTATCGAAAAATATATTACTTCGTAGTTTTAAGAACTAGAACTTCAGAATGATGAAATAAATATGTATTGTGAGGAAATTATTGAATAATTTATATAATATAACTTCTTTTCTCTATCCAAGTAAGTTAAGAAGTTAACATTATTGCATTAATGTTGAAAGGAAACAGATTTTCCATCTTCACAAAGTGAGAAGCTGTGTGATGAAAGTCACTAAAGAATGTGATGCAAAAATTGTAATGAAACACATTTCAACATTCCTTCAAATTTCTTTATTACTTAATTAAAATCTAAATATTGTGTAAAAATATGTCAGGTGATAAATTGGTTTCTTCTCAAATAACTAGAAATGAAGTTATTAGTTTAGTGTTTCGTTTGACGTTATTTGGTGCTTTAACATACTTCGGAGTGCGATGGATGGTAAAAGCAATAGATCCAACTCGAAAACAGAAAGTTGAAGCTCAAAAACGGGTTTGTAAATGGTTTTTTAAAAGAATTTTACTTTTTAAAATTCGTTGTTATTAAAAATTTTATTTTGATTTAACGGTTAATTTGGTTTTATGTTATAAAATTTGAGTAATTACTAGTTGTATTTTGCTATATTTTACTATTATATTTTCTACTAATGCATATTCTTCATGTATGAAGTATTATGGATGAAATATCATAATATGTGAATTTATCATGATAGTTTTTAATTAAAATGGAAACTTTCAGGCATGACCTCTGTAGGACGAAGTACGATCCCTTATTCTAAATTAAGGGGATTTCCCGACAGGTGCCTCATTTTTGCAATAGAAAAAACGTTCATATAATATTCATGGCTGTTAGATTTAGATTTTTTTTTTTCGCGAATAGAAGAATCTTTTAAAAATATTATGAACAATTTTATTATAATAAATACTTTTAATATTTTTATTACATTCTTGTATGCATTTAATTTATTAAATACAACTGGAATAGTTTATTATTATTTAAAACTTACTGTCTTGATTACAGATATTTTATAGTTTGAAATTTTGATGCAAGTTTTTAATCTGATGTGAAACAAGACTATCCAGTGTGTGTGATAAATATATATATTTTAAAAATTGCTTGATCTGATATTATAATGCTGTATTCATGATAGATATATAATAGTCATGAGACTGGCACCTGTGATATATACCAATCGGACAGTATATGTATAATCTGTACTATTAGACATCAGATTATATAAGATAGATACATTTATACAGGACTTATCAAATATATGCAGATATTGATAACAGTAGTTCGAATATGAAATTTATCATATATATATGTATAAATTTAAAATCTTGAAAGTGCATGGCAGGTTTGAAGAAAAGAGATGAGACTTTTCATTTTAAATCTGCTTTCTTCAGGGACAGGTTGGCGTATTTACTAGCAGAAGTGATGAAAAAGGACAGTATTTAATTTGGATTTAAATTAGATGTTAAAATATCATTACATGCACACATATATAAATTTTATTTAATTTATCCAGAAAAAAATGTCTTTATCATTCAGAATAAATCTTAGTTTTCTAATAAGTGTTCTCAAAAATCAATTTCAAAATAACTGGAGTTACCAACTGCAATAATTACTTTTATGAATTATAGTTCATACTAACAATTTGGTTCACCTCACAAATTTTTTAAAGCTTCATCGCCTGTTGCTAAAATTAAAATTAATCTTTCTTGACTTTTCTCCCAGCCTTTTAGGCATTACATATAAAGGAAAAAACAAACAAAAGAAACTTTCCTGAAATGTATGTTGTTAATTTGGTGCAAAAAATTATTTGCCTTAAGTACTAGTAATTTTTTTTTTTTTTTTTACTAATTCATACAAAAACAAGATATTTAATATATATAGGTTATGTCTTTATCAAAGGTTTCCCAACTTAAACTTCTCACATTTCCTGATTATATTAACATATTTATGTAAATATAGTGGTAATTAATAGCCACAAATGGTATTTCTCTGTGTGATGAAAATTACATAAAATGAGATATTTGGAAAGGGAAATTTCTGTGTTGAAGTATTATAATCCAGTTTTAAATTTCGACATAAATTATGTTTTAGTTCGAATAATAAATTAACATTCAACTGATCTTGCTGTAAAAGGATTTGCTCAATTGATAGCAATATTGCTTTCTTTTCTGTAAATATATTGATAACTTAGATAAGTTTTTTTCTTACTCCAGACTTTTATTAACATGTTTTATGCCATCATCTATCAAATAACTTATGATTATATATATATATATATATATATAAAATAATATATTGTCTACCTTCATAGTGGAATATTGATTGAATATACTCTATACTATTGTCAAACGATAAATATTTCAAAATGTGATTCTCTTGATTAAGATATTTTTACTACTATGTTATATCACTTTATCTGTAAATCATATTCTTTTGACAAACAATTTTTTTTATAGTGACCTATATAAAAGAGGGTAAAGTACATAAATAAAGATTGATGTATTTTCCAGTTTTAACTTTACTGAAAATAAAATTTTATGATCTATAAAATTTTATTATAATAATCAGTGTTTTTAAAAGGTATTAAAAAAAGCATTAAATGGTAATGAGAGATTTTAGAATTGGTTTTTGCCTTAATTTAAAAGAAAGTTCTGTGATATTCTGAAAATATGTTTAACGAATAATCTGTATTTCTTTGAAATTTATAACTTAGGGTTTGAGTTTTAGTGATTAGCTATAAATATAAAAGGTAATAAGACAATGTTGTTTTTCTTGACTCTTTTCTATCACTTTTCTATCATTCGTTAAATAATCTATGAGTAATGATATATATATATATATATATATATATATATATATATATATATGAATTTTTTTTTTTCTATAATCAATTTCTTTAAATATATAGGAGTTAAATTTACCGTTATGCATCTACTATATTTAGCAATTGCCAATAGTGCAGACCATAAAATGTTTTTACTCCTGATTGTATAGCAATCTTTTACAGAATTCGAATTATTCTTAGCATTCCTTTGTCTTATTTAATAAAAATTTATCAAAACTAAGGTAATATAACTTTAAAATCAACTTACCTATAATCAATAGCTTTAGTTAAAAAAAAAGAAATGGGAATTATTATGGAGCAAACTAAGAGGAGAGGAGGAAACTAATGAATGGAAACCTTCATATTCATTGCACTGTTAGAAAAAAAATTAATACTGACTCAATAATTAGATCAGTAGTTTAAAAATAGCAAAACCCATTTGCTGATTTTTATCACTGCAGTCTAGAGTTACATATATACTTTGTAAGTTCTGTTAAAAAAAATTTTAAAAAAAGAGTGAAGACATTGAATTGTATTGCATTGTATTTCCTCGTTCCTTTGAGTATGCATATCCTTTGATATGGAATCAAGTAAATTATCAGCAACAGTTGAAAATATATCTTTCATTGAAATGTTTATCCTAATATCTAAGTTTGCTGAAATCCATAAAATATCGGGTACCAGACATTCAGTGTGCTCAGTCTGAACTGGTAAATTAGCTAATTTCTAAATTTTATTATTAGACATAATTAATTTAATTTAATATTAGATATATTAAATTGTTAAAGTACTCTTAATAATATTTTGTTTGTGCCATTAAATGTATTGCTGAAAAAAACTTATGAAGTCTAATTATGAAGTCTAAATTTTTATATTTATGCAGACTTCAATCAATACTAATTGAGGTTTTGAGTATCATTATTTTAAACCATTTTAAATGGGTACCTCGAAGATTAATCATTCAGTCAACAGCTTTTTCTTAAGTTAGCTATTGATAGTTGTAAAATAAGGAGATTATAAGCTGTTAAATTCTTTTAAATTTAGTCAAAGAGTTTATTATTTACATAGTTTGAGTTTCTGTCTAAAATATTTTACTAGTAGGATTTTTTCATAGTTTCTTCAAAAATACTTTCGTTGATTTCAACAACATAAAATATAATTTGCCATTTAAAGCATTTTTTCATTTGGAAGCTGGTCTTTTTCTAATGTGTTGGAAATTAACTATTGGACTGTGATTTGATAATATTTATATAAAATAGAGTATGGGGTTCTTAAAGAACTGTAATAAAACACCTGAAAAGATTTGAGTTGATTGTTTTTTACAGAAATTTCTTTATGTTTAAAATCAATACTATTACTATTCATTAACCAGAGGGAGATAGCTAATCTCTTTATCCTTCAAAATTCAAAGTAATTAGAAATATAATTTAAATTTTTACTTTTTGTTTTAATTTTGTGTTGAGGTAAGAATGCCATAGTAATTATTTTAAAAGCATTTGTTGTACATATTTTTATAATAATTTTTGTTTCTTATTTAGGCTGAACGAATTTTGAACAGAATAGGAGTGAAAAATGTTCGAGTAAGTATTCGATGTACTTACTGAATGGTTTTAAATCAAAATTGTAGATGAAATATTTAGATAGAATTCCATTATGACAACTGTATTATTTTTCTTTTTATGTAATGACACCTCTTTGTTAAAAAAAAAAAAAAGGTAGATATTAACTCTTTTATTGTACCATTTTGTTTGCAGTAGAGTCGTCTCTGTAAATAGTCAAAATATTTTATCTTAGAAGATGAGTTTTGTCTTTAAATTCAGTATTTTCAAATATCATAATTCCCATGTAAAAGATTTTTAAATCACTAAAATTTGTGATTAACATTTGAAGATATTGAAATTACATTGAAAGAATAATATACAATAGTTAATAATTTAATTCTTATCCCTTATAGACTTTTTTTTTTAACACACAATACTCCTTTGTAAACTGATATCATTTGTTAAGGGACCGAAAATATTTTCTTTTGAGTCTGGATAAATGATTTATTTCTGAATATAATGAATATAATCGAATGATGGGCATTTTTTTGTATTATTCATTAACATCTGGTTTATTAATTTCAGTTTAAATGTTTGCTATTAGTAGAATTTTTCAATTTGTACAGACAATAGACATCATTCCTTAAGCATTTGCCAATCGTGAAAGAAGAAGCATTGTCTATATAATTTATTTTGTGGGTTGAATAAATAATTAATTATTACTGTATATATAATGTAATTTTGCATCTAACCAAACTTGCAGTTGCATAGAATAAATAATTTTAAACCTATTTCTGTTTGATAGAGACAATTATATAAAAAAAAGACAATCTGCCATGTTATAGAAGCAGACCTTACTAATAAATTGGCTATAGTAAAGATAAAAGAAATTAAAAATGAACTGCAATCAATGAATTATTTAGCAAATTGTGAATTTCAGAATTGGATACATGTTTGGGACTAAAACGTATCGTTCCTAGAAATAATAAAAGTTAGTGCTTAATTATTTACCAAAGATATTGATTTTCCAGATATTGCTGGTTTTACAATTACCTTTTTTGTGAAATTCTATTTCCAGACTTGATTCATTTTTGCTACTGCTGTCAAAATTGGTTTTTTAATTCAAAATTGCAACTTTTTTAGAATTATTTTAAAGAGCACAAAATCTAAAAAACTAAATGGTTTCTTTTGCAGTATAGTAAGAAATATAAGTACAGTACTGATCAGACAATACCAATACAAAAATCCTTCAAATTATTATTCATTGCTTCATCACACTATCCAACGAGGGGAAAAAAAATGAGAAATGAGCAAATGTTATGTAAATTATGATTTATTTCTTCATTATATATTTTGTATTGTTATAACTAGAAACACTACTTTTTATTCATTAACTAGCCATGAATGCTTGCAATTTTAGTGGCCACTTTTCTTTCTGAATTATGATATGGATGTTAGCTTCAGTTGACCTAGTCGGTGAAGATTCCATAAAGAATTTAAGAAATGTAGTCATATTAAAAAAGGTTGCTGATGCATAATGTAATAATTCTACTACAAGCTTGCCATCAATTTTAGCAAAATTATATTTTTTTAGTTATTTAAATGAATTTTTTTTCTTTTATTTTGGTATTAATGTTTAATTTGCTATAAAAGAATATTCCAGGTGTTTTGTTAAAGAATAAATGATTTAAAAGAAGTTTCATTTCAAAACTGGGATTTAAAAAGATTGTAAGGAAAAATTAAATATGAATTTGTTGTAAATGGTATGTTTTTTCTATTTTGATTTTGCGTGTTATATTCAGTATTATGTATACCTTTTCCCAAAATCTTGAATATAAATACAAATTATTTAACTATACACAGTTGAAGGAAATTTACTTGCTAACATCATAAAATTTTTTTTACAAATGTAAGTTTTATATTACTTTACTTTTTATGTATAATTTGCATAAATGGGCTATATGTAATAATGAGGGAATGTCCCATTATGAATTCAGTAATAATACTTTGATGAAATCTCCTTCTCTTCTGTTTTATCTAATAAATAATTGGATTTATTGTTAGGAAATAAACTAACTGACCTATGCAATATATATTTTTAAAATCTTGGTATTTTTCAGCTTAGTGAATATGAACTTTCCATTGCTGCTCAATTAGTTGATCCATCAACAATAAATATATCATGGGATGATATTGCTGGACTGGAAGACATCATTCAGGAAATAAGGGAAACTGTTATTCTTCCTATTCAAAAAAGTGAACTGTTTTCTGGTTCCAATCTCATACAACCACCAAAAGGCCAGTAAAGTTATTTTTAGACTACTTAAGTGAAATAGTTTACAAATTTAATCAATATGTTTTTTGCTATTTCCTTACAGTATCTTTATTTTTTGTATGTATGTGTGTGTGTGTTATACTAGTAACTAAAAATAGCAATTGCTTCTAAAACTTTAAACTTTCATTTCAAGAATAAATAAAATATGCTAAAAAAATCAGTGAATGACTGTAATATTGCATGAAAGAAACATTGAATATATTGAAACTAATGTACATCAATGAAAAATGTAAAGATCTATTTTCTAAGTTAAGGTAGTTGAAAAATAAAATAAAATATTAAATTATTTTATTAGCTGACATTAGAATATTGAGTGTCAATTGCTTTAATTCTTTTACGATCCCTAGATACGAAAATTAAATGCAGATTAATAAAGTAGGAATTCTTATTGTTGATTGAAGCAAAATAAAAGATAGCTTCAGTTTTACTAAAGTTTAATATATTTTTTCGCATTATTTATTTGAAACATTAGATCCTTCGAAATTTGTGTGTGTAAGTGTGAGAGAGAATAATTTGATGATTAAAAAAGCTTATATCATTTTTGAAATTTGTTTTTTTTTTTTCTCCTCTTAAAATTTATACAATAATAGATACTATTCCATTTTTATATTTATATATACATATGTGTAATTTGGATTTGTAATATTTTATTATTTGTTTCATTTAAATCTCTTTCTTATTATTGTAATCCTACAATTACATCAATATTAAGTTAGAATGTTTTCTTTTTGTATAGGTGTGCTGTTACATGGACCTCCTGGTTGTGGTAAAACTATGATAGCAAAAGCTACTGCTCGAGAAGCAGGTAACAATTCTATAATATGAATTTATACTGTTGTGGATTGGTTGCTATATTTTACATTTAATAATATTCAGTTCTATGTTAGGTGCTCGTTTTATAAATTTGGAGGTTTCTTCCTTAACGGATAAATGGTATGGAGAAAGCCAGAAGTTAGCTGCTGCTGTGTTTACTTTGGTAGATGCACATATATTATTAGTACTTTAATGATCTATTTATGTGCATAAAAAATGTAAATGTTTATTTTCTTTATTATTATTTGCAGGCGATAAAAATACAACCATGCATTATCTTTATTGATGAAATAGGTAAGAACATTTCATTTGATAACCAAAATTTTTTATTAATGAATATCATATTAATTTCATTGACACTTGTTTTATATATTTTGAAAAAATCATTTTGTTAAATAAAATTATATGGTCTTTATTCATTTTATTTAAAAATGTATGTATTCTTTACTTATTTTGATGAAATACTTTATTGAAAATGATTTGAATATGAATTTTCTCTATTTGTAATATTAGTACTTATTATCAATTTAGATAAAGGTTAAGGAAATATTAAAATGATATATCTCTTAATAATTATCTCATATTATCTTGTCACTTCACAATAGAAAAAAAAAATTTTAATATGGAACTAAATAATTAAAAAATATTGCTGTAATGCTGTAAAGATGCCAAATAAATTCTAAATCAGACAAATTTTATGTGAGCGACAGAAGAAAAATGTCCATAGATTTATTTTAAAAACATGAAAAGGATCAAAGGCAACTGACTTTTGAATTATAGCTATGTAAAATTTTAAAAGTTTGTATAAATATAATGAACTGATATTTTAAATTACTCTATAAGCTTTCCTAATTAAGTGTTAGAGCTAGGAGAGATGCCATTTTACAGCATTTGTCATATTTTTTCTTGTGATATGCAGCTTAATATTGATTGGCAAAATAATTACGTTAGTTGTGTGTTTTGTTATTAAATTGTATTATGTTATATATTTTTCATATATGCTTATACTTTTAAATGCATTGTTTTTAAGGTTTTTTTTTTTTTTTTTTGGTTTGTCATTATTTGATACCTATACGTCAACATTTCATGCAAACAGAGTCGCGGGTGATAGCTAGTGACAACTAATTTTTGTTGTAAGAATTTGAGACATTTTTTTTTTTTTTTTACTTTGTGACGTTGAAGTTAAAAAAAAAAAATTGTGTGTGTGTATGTGTATGGCATTCGATATATTTTTGCATTGTGAACTGAAATTAATGTTTTTATTTATTTATTGCTGGTTATATCCAAGTAATTAAACATTTGGAAATAAATCTAAAACTTTTAGAATTATTTGTTCTTTGTTCAATTTGCATTCAAACTTTTTTTCCTGAGAATAATGTTAGTCACATTTTCTTTTTTTATGAATTATAATGTATATTAATATTTAATACATTATTACACAATCAATGTAAAATAATACAATGTAAAGCATCCTGATGAATATATTATAATAATTAAAAAATATAAAGGCAATTTTTATGAAATGCTATAAAAATTTGCAAAATTATATTTTAAAGTGTAAAATCTGATTAGACAAATACTCAAGCATATATGTATTGTGTTAGCAGAGCTCACATTTAAGAAATGCATTATAAATGGCTTTTAATAAGCTTCATCTACTCTTGAAGAGTTGTGGGAAAAGTTTTCAGAAATCACATTTGTTTTTAAAAAGGTTTTCTATTGAATTCTGGTATTTGAATATATTCTGAGAGGATATTCTTATTTGTGCATAACTTTAAATATAAGAATTTAATATACAATAATGATATAATATTTTGTTAGACATTTCAAAATTATTCTGCCAGTATTAAAGGTTAAAAGTCATCAAAATTCAGGATTGCAAAACCATTTGTGAATTCAGAAATTTCTTTTTGTATAATTTTATGAAAACTTATATTTGATTCTTATATAAATTGCTATAAATTGAAGAGTGTTTTTACTTTTTAATACTAATTTAAGTATTTTTTTTGTTTGCAGATTCTTTTCTCCGTTCTAGAGATACATTTGATCATGAAGCAACAGCTATGATGAAAGCACAATTTATGAGTTTGTGGGATGGCTTGATAACAGATCCAGATTGCCAGGTTATTGTGATGGGAGCTACTAATCGCCCTCAAGATGTTGATAGAGCCATACTGAGACGTATGCCTGCCATGTTCCACATTGGCCTCCCTGTAAGATTTTATTAGTTGATATTTATTTGCAATATGTAATCTCACAATGCTTTTATAAAATATTAATTCTGCTCGCATTTTAGAATTGAAAAAAGTTTTTTTTTTGTTTTTAAGGTAATTAAAAACTAAACTTGAAAAACTATTTTTAAAATTAATAATACTCCTTCTTTCAGTCTTTTTTTTTTTTTTTTTTCGCCTTTCCTTTTTGAAAACACCAAAACCATCTTTTTAATTAAAAATTTATAAAGCTATTTTATTTTTACTCTGAAAATTGTAGTTGT
>JAPMOQ010019505.1:2969434-3010029 GCA_026543055.1 Argiope trifasciata
TAGAAGGCCGATAACATAACCACAGGACAAAAGCATGCTCATCTCCCGTAGATGTTATCTGTTTTATTAAGATATCACCACAATGTAACTTGTCTTTGATTAGTAATCGATTGGTGTGAAGTGTTATTACCTTATTATAATTGTCCTCAGAATAAATCATTGATATTTCAGTTGGATATTTTAAGAAAAATTATTAAATTGTGACGCATTTCCTTATTAATACCTATAAAAGGTATTACTAGAAAATCTTTTCAGTTTTTGATTAGAGACTTATTTATTTATTTTGATATCAATTCAACTTTTCAAAAAAAAAAATCACATTTAGATTGCCGAGGATGTAAATATTGAAGAAATAGCTAAGCTTACTGATGGTTTTTCTGGAAGCGACTTACGAGAGCTGTGCCGAAATGCAGCTCTGTACAGAGTCCGAGACTACTGTAATGCTGAATTGAAAAACAAAAATGAAATTGATGGGTATGTAATAATATGTTTTTATAATATTTTGTGAAAATTTTGTAATGTTATAAGTTTACTTATTTGTCATTTAGATTACAGATTCTTTGATATGTTTTTTTTTTTTTTTTTTTTTCTTTTTTTCATCACAATTAAAAATTAGGTCTCTTAGTGATGCCCTTTGAAATTTATGATTATACAAAATAATTTTAATAGTCACTGTTTGTTATATTGAATTCAGGATTTGATTCAGGACTGCACAAATTTTATTTTTATGCTTGATTATTTTAAAATATTACTTACGTTTAGTCTGTCTGTTAATTCAACATATTTTTGTTAAAGAATTTGATTCAGTTATTTAAGTGTTCAAGCTTTAGTGTTGTTTTTTATGAAGAGTGATTGAAAATATTTCTTTTTTTAATAAAGTTAATGATTTCTGTGACTAATCAAACATTTCTTATTCTAATTTATTAATAAACTTACCAATTCCCAGAGCAAATATTAAAATGTCTGAAATCTTAATCTTTATTTCATTGTTATTATATCTAAAAAATAATTTTTAAAAATTGAAAAGTTGTTTTTAGGCATAATAATAATAAGTTTTTTTTTTTTAAATAAATTATTTAAAATAAGAATAGGGAAGTAGTTGCACGTTAAACTTAAAAATGTACCACTTACCTATCCCTGATCATTTGTGAAATATAACCACTTCAAATTTTTAACAAAAGATTAATGGGAATTATAAGTTAGTTTCTATTATTAAAATATTTAGGGCTCTTAAAAAATCTAGAAGTTCATTCTTAAAAAAGGAAGTTTGGGGAAAGAATCTTTGTAGTTCTTAAAATTTAACTATTTATAACAAATTTTGATCCACCAAGTTAGATTAAAAGAGAATTCTTATTATAATGTTACAATATTATTTGACTTACTTTAAACTGTTTGATCAGAATTAGTCCTCCTATTATTGGTTTTTAAAATTATGATAAGTTTATAAGATTATCCAAAATATGCTTCTTTGGGATTTAATAAAATAAATGAATGGAATGGCATATAGTTTAACCAACTTGGAACATATGATGCAAATTGTTTGTGTTTCCACCAAATTCTTCACTGGTTCTAATGTTACATCCTTGAAGAGGCCATGGTGGCCTGGTGGTAATGTCTCGGAACTGGAGGTTGCAGGTTTGAGGCCGGATTCCACCAAAGAACCTCCATGTAAGTGGGTCTGGTGCACGTTAAATCTGTCAGGGCCAAATGTCCTCCTGCTGGTGTGGAAGTTTGGATAGGGGGTGCCAGCTCAGGTGTCATCCTCATCATCTGACCATGGTTCAAAATTACAAAGTCTGTCCCCAACTAGTCGTAGTGTTGCTTCAAAACGAGATGTTAATGTAATTAAACGTTACATCCTTGCACCACCACAAAACACCAGTTAGTTTAGTGACTCACAGACGTGTTAGTCTTTTAGATATAAAAATTTGTCTTGTACATTAATTTGACTTCAAAGAAAGAAGTATTAAAGTTGGGTAAATATCTATGAACATTGAATTTTTACTAATGTAATAGAATCGTGCTCAATTTGAAGTGATTATTATACTGTTATTTGGATAGGAATTTATTCTACCAAAAGTTTGATTCCTCACAATTTCACTTAGGAGTATGGCTAAAATACTGCTTATCTTTCCCAGGTGGGGTAATGCATAAATTTATGAAAGATCTATTTCTGAATGTTTACTAGAATCTTTCTGAATCTAACTAGCATTAAATTATTTACAATAAAATAGATTATTCAAATGCATGATATTAAAGTATTTGAGATACATAGTTTGCTCATAACAAGGTAAATGAAAAGACATTGCCTATGAATGTTAATTGTGTGATATTGGTTGTTTCTCTAATTTGTGTTATGCGATTTTTCAAGTGGCTTTGCAGCATTAATTATTACAATACATTATTATGTTAATTATTCTTAATGCGTTAAATGTAATTTTTTTCCTTATTAAAATCTAAGGTTGGTTTAAGTATAATCAATCAATCAATCATATATATATATATATATATATATATATATATATGTATATATATATATAATATTAAAAATCAAATATTTTCATTAACTTCTTAAATTATGATTGAAAGTGTGAAATCTGTTGTTGCATATTTAAAAAATGTTTTTTGTTCTTGTAAAGGGTATATTGTATGATTTATTAGGTATATTTTTGCAAAAATGCTCTAACTTGTAAGGACAGTTGGTCTTGTCAGATTCCATCATATGGGAGCACTTCTATCTAAGTGCATCCATGTTTAAGGGGTGAAAGATTTATTGCAAAGTTCATAAAGGCAGCTCATTACTGCTTACTTTTTCCCTGCAAATACAGCATTCTTGTTGTATTTGCAAAATTTCTAAAGAAAATTTGTAGTATTATTTCAAATGATATTATCTAGCAATATTTTTAAAACTTCTAACATTTCCTTCACTCAGTTCATTTTATTTTTGTAATTAATGGTTATTAAAAATAATTCTAGATAACTAGAACAATCATCTGTAAAAAGTAATATATATCAACTGAATTACTTTAAAGTAACTTATTTTATAGCTTTTGTGAAACCAAGAACTGGGACTATTGTGTAAAAGTTTTAAACATAACTATCATTTTTGTTTTTTTAATTGTTTTAAAAATTTTCTTTATAGTTCTCCAGATGCTGAAGTGTTTCATGACGCTCTACGACCAATAAGCATGGACGACTTCTTTAATGCTTTGGGTCGAATGAAAGATTCTAAGGTTCATACTAGCTCAAAATTTAGACCCCGGGTTCCCGAACTGGATTAGTGAAATTCGGCTTGGCACATATAGGTTTTTCAAGTTAACAGTTTCTCAATAGCTTAGCAGCTTTCAGACCATCATTATAGCTAGTTATTTTCATCTCCATATATCTGGCCTTCTGCTTCTTTTCTCCATGGGAATAACAATGCTTACCTGTTGTATATATATGATTTGACTTGAAATAAATTGTACATATATAGTGTGTAGCTTATAAGGGCATGCATTTATATTTTTTTCTTGTGATAGAGAGAAAAAACTGTACACTTGCTTAAATATAAAACAATTTATTTCCATAAACACTAAGTCCAGGGACATTATGAACTGCACTTATACAATGAACTAAGAGTTATTTTTATTATGTCACAAGTTTCACAATAGAAGCTGATGGATATAATGACTAGCTTCAATGATTAATCACTCGATAAACAGTGATAAAAAGCTAATAAATAATTAATACAATAAGTTTCTAAAACAGTATATGCTTATAAATCTAGCTATTAATCAGGGAATTACACTAACAAACAGTTATAATTGCAGTGTATAGAAAGTTTATATTGTATCTAAATATTAAATGCATATAAGAAAAAACAAACAAACTGATTTTTATATATTTCAACTTGTGGTTCATTTAAATCCCTGCGCATTCTGTGTGAAAAATATAAATAAATAATAATCTGTTATAACCTAAATGCTGAGAGCAATGCATGATTTGTATGAGAATGAAAGTGAAGCAGAATATATATACAGAACTTGGATGATGTAGAAGTATTTCAGAGATATTGATCATGCATAGTATTCTATTTTTATCTCAGACTGGATAAGCTCTTATCATCTAGAGTATAAGATCAGTAAAAAAAAAAAAAAAAGTGTTTATAAAATCTTGCCGCTAGTTTACATTCATTACAAGAATAAATAAGTACTTCAACTTCTCAATTGAAAAATAAAATCACTATTAAAAATATAACTCTAGATGATAGGACCTTTTCATATATTACACAACTGAATGTTTTAAGTTTGAAGCCACAGGTAGGAGTATAGAGTTCATAGATGACTCTTGATGAGGGAATGAAGACTTTGAATCCACTTAAAAAAAAAAAAATCCCTGAAACCATGGAATCCTTTAACCTTGGTCTTCACTGTCGCTATCTGAAATTAGATACATAATAAACAATCAGATTAAAATCATAATTCAAAAAAATTATAAGAATTTGATAAATTTTAAAGGGTCTGGTAAACAATTAAGTAAATGCAATTTTTGGAATCAATTGGTTAAGGAGTTATTCTTCATTCTCAGATGAAATTGAACATTTATTTGAAAATACTCCTATTTGAAGATAAATTTTTCATTTGAATAATTTTTTTATGATTTGAATGTAATATTGAAAAATAAATTGTTATTTTAGGAAGTATTCAAAGTGCTTTATTTTATTATTTTGTTGATAGAATAAACATTTTTTGTTTGAATTGATTATAGCTTTCCTCATCATTTTACCCATCTTCTACCAGTGTATTATAATGAATAATTCAAAGTTCTATAATCTTTGACAGTTTTCCTTTTTTAACCTCCTCCAATATTCTATTTTTATTATTTACTGGTCATTCTGGGCTATCTTACTATTCATTTCATTTTCTCTTTTCGAGAAGAGCTTTACCTTTCATGCATTTTTAGCCTTGCTCAAATTCATTGATTTGGAATTCCCATTAAATTCCCATCTTGGTGCCAGAAATCTGCAGCCCATTCATTGCCAGAACTCATTCCACTGCCCATCACATTTTATACAATTCATTAACAAATGCTTGAAGTAATTTTTGTTGAAATAAAACTTCTTGTGGCACAAATTTGATGTCCAATTCTGATAATAAAATCATCCTTCTAATTTCGATTTTTCTTGAATATTACCAAATTTACCCAAAATAGTATGGGTATAGATGGACTTAAATACTTTTTTTGTAAAATTGTCAAACAATATGAAATTAATAGCAAATCTAATCTAAAACTATGTTATATATATGTGTGTAACAAATATACACATTAAAAAAGTGGAATAAATTTTATATCGTGTAAATAATTCCTTTAAAATATTTAAATTATAGCATCCTTTGATGTTTAAGTTTAAATACAACATTCTAGAAGAAATATAGAAGATATTTGAGTGTATTACTAAGACGCAGAAAATTTTAGGCTATGGAGTGAAAAAAAGCACATGTTTTTGTAATGTGCCATATAAAGATGTTATAGTTTGTGTCATGTTGTTGACAATTTTAGAGCTGCATATTCTGCTGTTCAGAATGATTTGTGAGTGTAAAAAGAGGAAGTAGTATTTTTCTAACAGAAAACTGATATTCACGTGGAACATACCGGTGTATTTGTCTTGATAAGATAATGACAATTTAATAAAATTAAAGACAGGCTAAAACATTTTCTGGAATTTTTAAGTTCAATTGTTTGACATGAAAATTCATATGTAGTTTTTACTAAAATAATTTTTCCTGACATCAGATATTAATATGTTGCACAACAAAAGAAAACACACACCTTTTATACCTCTTTCATCTTTTAAAGTACTTAATTTGACAAGTGTTGCCATTATTATTTTTGAAGATCAAAATTTGTAAACATACTATTTTAATTTTTTTTATATCAAAATTTTTATTTTAAGATTCTGAGAATTCTCACATGGCAAATTTGTTTGAAATAGCATAAAAAATCCTTTTGTATGATAAATTTTTAACATATAAAAGACTCTAAAATTTAAAAAGAACACTAGATTATATAATATGTATTATATAATCATAGTAAACATTTTCAGATTTTATTTTTGCTTTTTATAAAATATTTAAAATGAGTTCCATGTGAATGTGTAATATATGTATTTGTGAATTGTACTTACTGGAAGATAAATAGATAGAAAAGATTAATATATGAAGATAAGGCCTTTGAAATACATCTATGCAATAAAAGAACTTTACCTTTTTTCCCTTGGTATTGATGTCTTCTTAATCTGTCGTATAAGTCTTCTTTATTACCATAAATAGAAGCGTTACTACGAGCTAAACTGTTTCCTTTCCCATGATGTAAACTATCTGTTGAATAAAATAACTTTGTATATTAAATTAAATAAAAAAATTCTTAATTTGTATCATGTTTGTTTTATATAAAATGCTTTTCTTAATATATATTTATATTTTGTAGAAAATAAAAAAAATGGGGTATACTGTCACTATGTTTTATGCAGTTTTAAGTCACATTTTTTATTTCCTTATGAGGGCATATAATAAAGCAATTTTTATCTTATTTCTTTATCTGGGATTAAAACATCTTTTTAAAAAATATTTTATTGTCTTAATTTATAAAAAATAAGGAAAGATTTCGCAATGCAGCTTCTTATGCTGCTTAAATTTTTTAAAATTTTGCCTTTTGAACTGATGGCACCTTATTAATAATGCATTTTTCCTACTATTGTAGAAATCAGCATATTATAAAAGCTGAGTTCAAAATTTAAGTACATTTTGTCGAAATATCTTGTCCATTTGAACTATAAAGTTTTGAGCACAAATTTTTTACATGTACTTGTAGGGCTTAATCAGGCTGTATGATAACTGTTAAGTAATATTTTTTGTACAGTGCAAAACATAAACTTCCTTATAGCTATGTATCATGTGCCCTAAGTTTGTTGTTATACAAAACGAATATTTGTAATATTTTGTTTCATTTAAAGATATACATTTTGGAGAATTTGAAAGTAGCTTAATTATTGTTAACTTGAATAAAGATTCCAGTTGCTTGGAGAAAGTATGTTTTCAGATAATCTAGTTATCATTGTTGCATGTAGTGAAGCTTATTTTTAGTACTATGTATTATTACTAAATTGTTAGGAATAGGTGAAAAATTATATTGAAAAATATATTACATTTTCAGTTGTTCAAGAGAGGAAACTAATTTTACCTTTCATATATGTTTCATTGTAAAAATTAGGCATCTCCCAGCCATCGTCGTCATCATCATAATAGTGAGCATAAGTACTATGGTGTGAAGGAGCTATACTTTCTGCATAAGGCGCTGGAGCCCCATAGTAAAAGTTTGTCTGAGAGCTGCTCAGGTCGATAGGTGGCTCTGGCATTTTCTTTGGTAGATTCTTCTGTGCTGAAGACCTAATTTAAAAATAAGCGAGTATGAGCATTTTGTCAAACTAACAAAATTTAATTACGTTTTGTAATGAAATATCAAATAAGTCATTATCTAGCTTTTAACTGATGATTGCATTTGCTTTTGAGATATAAAGGAGTAAACTAGATGAAATTCGAAGCAAAATTAACTTTTAGCTTTCTTTGCTATTAAATGAGATCTCTTAAACATTATTAATGGTTAAACTTTAAAAGAATTATGATTACAATAGAGTAATATAAAAGTATTTTAATTTTGTAGTGAGAAATTAGAAATTGATGACGATAGATAACTTAGTTATGGGCACCTGTGACAAAATAAATTTCTTTTGACTGTTAAATATTTAAGAAATTATGATCTGGAATAAAATATTATATTTATCCATTTTTTAAAAATTCTGTTTTTAAAAATTTAATGCAATGTTAAAATGATTTGACTTATATTAGTATTTAATAATTTAATATCTGTCAAAAATCTAATTTTTATTTTGAACATTTGCATTGTAATTTATCTTGGGAATCTCAATAATTTTTAATCTAAATTCTTCTGGATATTTTTTGCAGGAGCTTATCTAGGGTAATATCAAACAATGAAAACTGCTATTTTGTTAGTTCTGTCAGATAAACAAGGGTGTTCGAAATTTCTTCCTGTATTTATATATTTCAAATTTTAATCTGAAAAGTGCTACATTATCTAGAAAACTTGAAATTTCCATTTATGCATTTTCAACCATATGAAATCATATGTGGTTGCATCAAACATTTTAAAAATGGTTTTAAAGTAAAGATATCAGTACTTTTATGCAACAGATATGCTCAATTTTTCAATATTTACTATTATACAACAAATTAGAAATTTAAAAAAAAAAAAATCTTACCTAACGCAAATCATCCAAATGAGAAGTACTAAAAGTATTATGAATATGACAGCACCTGCTATACCTCCAGCAATATATACAAATTCTGCTTTGCTTTCGCACCGACTGCCGTGGAAATTGGTAACACAGTGGCATATTGGTTCATGAGTTTCTGCATTGACTTCGCAAGTTCCTCCATTTATGCAGTAGCTTTCACATACAGCTGATGGAAAAATTCTTTTTTTATTACAGTGCAAAAAAAAAAAAAAAAAAGTTAAAAATAAATGATGTCAGAGATTCCTAAATTTCAATGACATAGGACTGTTGTATTGTATTTTAATGTAATTTGTGACTTAAAAAAAAACCAAAATTGTTTTATTTTCATGAGTGTCATGAAACAACAAATCTGTTTATCTACTTTATTCTGTTTTTATTTCTGTCCTACATAGGTGTAAACTTGCTCGTTAAAAGGTTTTTAAAACCGTAAATTTTTGGTATTTTGCCAAATTCCTTATTTGTGTGGTGTTTTTTTTATTTTTAAATCTGATTATTTCACCTAAAAAAAATAAACACAAAGCCTACTTGGGAATAGGAAAAAAAAATCAGAATTTTAACTTCGAATTTTAAATATCAAATATAATATTCCAAAATGTTTATGAAAGGCATAACATGCCCTTATTTATTAAAATATGGTGATATTGTTTGGTTTAAAATGAATATTTTTTAGTCCTCTTATAGTAACTTTATTTTTAATCAAAGGCTTATGCCTTTTATGTAAAAAATATCTAGAATAAAGGCAATTTTGTATTCTTCCTTTAAAATGCACCCTTCAGTGATTAAAAGGGAACATTGTAGTAGAAGAATGCGAGAATCTTGAAATTCTTTTTTCTATACATACACAATAAAAAGATCTGCAACTTATCTGTTTAAGAACGACTTAATGAGGGTATGTTTTGATATTTAAATTAGGTAACTTTGTGTCTCATACGAAATATGAAAGTTAAGTAAACTTACAAACACATTCTCCAGTTCTATTTTCTAAACGATATTTCGGCTGACATTCGCAATCGTAAGAATCAACATCTTCTCTGAATACACAGAAAGCATTTGCCTGACATAGACGCATTTGGCCATCGACTAGACAGGGGTTGGTGCAATCAGATTCAGAAGTTGCACCTGTCGTTGCAGTGGTTGTATCTTGTGGACAAGGCCTACATTCTGATTCTTGCTGCTCATGGTCCATGTAAGTTCCTTTAGGGCATTCAACGCAGTGTTTGCTGCTGTCCATGAAATAACCTGGATTGCAGAGTTCTGAAACAACAACAATGTGTAAGCAACAACATTGCATATCTTGAAGCAACATTTTAAAGTTCTTTAAAATCTATGATTGAAATTTTGTTCCATACCTTCTGAGCATTCAGCTTCCGATTTCGCGCTGATGGACGGTGTTGTTCTTTGTGGTGGACATTTGATGCAAGATGGAGCTCCTTTTGGTCTAAAGAAGCCTCTCATACACGGCTCACAGTTGCCGTCCTTTGTTAATTGAAAGCCAGCTGCACATTCCTCTATTTAAGAAAATTTTGTTACAGAATTTCTGAGTACTTAACAATTGATTGGGAATGTAACAAACGTTCACTATGAACAGATAACAGTGGTCGTGGTTCGTGGTAAAATCGCTATCTTTCTTCAGCTTTTTAGTTAGAAAATTATGTAAGGATCCTTACCTCTACATTCTTGAACAGACACAGCCCTATCGCTTTTCGTTGTCAAATCAGATCCACAAGGTATGCAGCTGAATGCTCCTTCATTAGGCTGGTAAAAACCATGACCGCAAGGTCGACACACATTGGCCTCGTCGTCATAGTATAATCCAGGCAAACATCGCTCTATATAAAGAAAATGAATATACATGAGCATATAATTAAAAAAAAACTGTGTATATGTCCATGACATACACAGGTAGGGCAATATCCAACAGTATTTTTCATCAATATATCCATTGGGGAATAATTTAAACTAGTATATGGATAGGATAAAATGTTTTAAAAATATACTGGAAGACTATCTTTTGCAAGACAGTACCACTAAAGATACTGGATCAGATGTGATCATTCTCTGATTATGTATAAATTACGAATGAAATGCATAAGTGAAATCTGCCCCTTGAAAAAGCCTGTGACTAATGAGAAGGTAAGACACACTCTTGGCGCTGTTGAAACAAGAGACGATAAAGCTCGGCTTAAAATCGCTGACTTCTTTGCTTATTGTACTTGTCATAACGGACTTATCTATGACAAGTGCCATAATCAACAACAACAATATGGCTCAATGACAAGACTTAAAAAATTTTTAGATATCTTCATCCATTATGATTCCTAGAACCCAAAACTCTATACAATTGCATGTAATATATTTCTCCAGATAACATATCGATGTGTAGACAAATTTATAATTAAATTCAATTTATTTTTCCAACGAGGGCTTGATTAATACATCGTAATACAGGTGTGATGTTTCTTCTGTGCGAAGTTTTTCCTTTAGCGCTTTTATTGGCAGATTCTTCTAGGAGTTTCTTTGACAGTGTCGATTCAGGAAAGGAATTTTGTGGGAGTTAGGGGTTTTTATCCCTTCGTTTGTATTGTCAGAATTGTATTAATCATCACCTTTTTAGAAAGCGTGTTAGAAATAAAAAAGAACATGGGATTTGGATGGGAAAATAAAAAGCCATTTTAAAGTGAAGTAATATAGTCTAATTTAAGATAAAAACAGGAAATTAAGTTTAATGTAGTATGAATTTAAACAAATTTAAAATTTTTGAATGAATATTAAAACAAATTTTAGATATGGTCCTTCTTACTTACCTTTGCATTCTTGAACTGATCTGGCTCCAATGCTTTCTGTGATACCTTGTTTTTCCCCTATATTTGGACAAGGCTTGCATGTCAGATGTCCTGTACCATCTTGATATGTACCAACTGGGCAAGACAAACAACTTCGAGACGAATTGTCGTAAAATGAACCAAGTCCACATTCAACTGAAAACGAATTAAGGAGGTGGTATTTATTAGCATAGAGTATAGAGTAACATTGAATGCATTATTATTATAATTTATATTATATTCTGCGTTTATCCTTATAATAACATATAGTATGACTTATATTTTTATATTTAACTTATAAATTACATGTAAAAACCACTATAGAATTATTTTGAAACTGATATTATTATATATAATGTCTATTTAAAATGTATATTGAAATGCTGAAAGTTTTAAATAAAAGTTTGTAAATGAAACATTCCCAATATTAAATAATATTTAATAATGAAAAGGAAAATAAAATGTTCATTGAAAACTTCAAATAATTTAAATGTCTCATACATAGTTTCCTTTAAATTTGCTTGAGGGCGCAGTTTCAAATAATCCTAAATTTATGTTAAAATAAGGTAAACGTGAAGCGATAATTTTTTTTAAAAGGAAGGAAAAAAAATCCTCATTCAGATTTTTTTTATAATAAATTGAATTTTCTCAAGTTTCTATGAAATTACTTGGTTTTTTTAAGAAAATAATTTAGAAACGAAATCTGATTGATGGTATAACGTTCCCCTGTCCCATTCATGATAAGCGGTATTTCCAGCCAGCTGTATCAGACCTGTTAACACTCACCCTTGTTAAAAGCCTCCAGATTGCTAGGTGAAAGGTCTACTTATCACCGAACGGTCCTTGCCTCTGGCCATGAATAATTCAGCTGAAAAACCACTCATTGTTGGGGCTGAATCTATCGCACCTTCAAAGGAAAGGAGTGTCACATCTGTATTCCAAATCGCCTCCTTTGTGAAGGAACTATCATTGACACGTGTTCCAGAATGATCAGTTGCTAGGACGCGTCATTGATGGATAGTTCCCACGCAATGCTGTCACCACAAATGAGTGAAATTTTTTCTGAACGATTGGCCGATGGAGAGCTCACGTGGAGAAGGTGGAGTTTGAACAGAGATAAAGAGCGGGTCTTTCTTTAAAGAGAGAAGGTATTTTTTGGATTGCAGACTGCTGTATTGTTTACGTTCTGACTAATACCCTGTTAGCGTCTTGTGATATTTTTCTCCGAATTGATGAATAACTCTTTTTAAAATAAACTTTCAACCTTTGACTGTTGTGTAAATAGCAAATATTTAATCTAGATTATTCTATCGTTTCTATGTAATTATATGGCTGTAAATAAAACAATTGTTTGAAATTATACTCTTTTATTTGGTCGGTCAGGATCGAGTAATTACAATGGTAACAAAATATTTTTAATTTTTTTTATCAGTATGTGAAGAAGGCAAGGAAGTTATTTATATTATTTAGAAAAATAATGCGAAAGACTTACCACAGTGAGGAGCAATGACAACTTGGCCAGCAGGACATGTATAATCAGTAACCATTGCAAGAGATGTGAGGTCGGGTAAAACATTCGGTAAAGTGTCTTGGATATCAAATGCTTGATTCTGCAGTATGGCTGATTCAAGAACTTTTTGCACAGTGGACTGTTGTTGAGTATTGATGTTTACCACTGGATCTCTGATAATGGAATATGATCATATCATAAAATAATCCAGAATTAAATTAGTATTTATAATAAATGAAGTATTAGAATGTATTGAATTTTAATATATATTTTTCATTTTGTAAATTGTGAAGTCTATGATGAAAGGGATTAAACTCATGTCAAAATGATTCTAAAATTGATTCTCCGATTTGCTGTTTCCGACACAGATTTAGTTCATGGATGACTGCTTCTGTTTTTACATGTAAAATTTATCTTGTGTGCAATACAGGTAAAGAATTTCATATCATTCTGATTAAGACTATGGAAATCGTGTTTAAAGGGTTCTTTTATTGTTTTAAATTGCGAATTATGTTCATAAAGCTCTTCATTTACTTTAAATCTTTAATTCATTCCACAAAAATATCTTATTTACATTACTTCGCAATTGTCTTCCAAGTTCGATATTTGTACTCGTAAGGCGCTATTTTAAAAGTTGAATCAGTTTGATATATTTTAAATTCATAAGACTTTAAAAAATCAGCGTTATAAGGAACTGTTTATCAGCTTTTTTAGACCTTTTCTTGGAGTAAAAATCAATGAATAAATTATTTTTCATACTTAATGAGTCCTTATACTCATATGAACAAGTATGCATCGAATTCCATTTGTAATTCTTTGCTTTATGCAAAGGATTAACTACATATAGTCATTAGGGCCTAGTGAATTAAATGGAATTCAAATGCTGTAAGAGTCAGCGTATATCTAGGGACATACAGAGCCCTACGTCTATCTAAGGAATAAGATGTCACCGCAAAAATAAAATAGAAAATTTATTAGATTTCAAAGATCTAAAGTATGTAGAATGAAAACGTCCTGCATTTCGATGATCATTTACCTTATACCATTACTTTATGTCATTAATAATATTTACGAGTCTTTCAACGAATTAGATGGCAAAACCATGTTTTCAAAAATTTGAAAAAATAATATGATAATTTTATTTAAAGTTCAAAATTTACGTATACATATATAAGTTTAAAAATTGTTGCAAGCTGAGCAGTTTTGAATAAATCACTTTGGTACATTTACAACACCGAACATTAAGTGAGTGAAACGGTGTTTTCTGATGAACAAATAAGTCCATATTCTCTTTGTCTTTCTTGTGTCTATATGCCACAGAGCTAGAGGATTTAGATATTTTGGTCATCGTGGTGACAAAACATTTCTGCGTATATGCCATTTTTTAAAAGAAAAAAAGGCCACATACGCATATGGCCATATTTTTAACGGTTTATTTTTAGTGGCATATTTTTAAAGAAAAAAAAAGTGATAAAAGGGAAAAAATCTTATTGTATTTCAGGCATCATATTAGCAATATTTCACTAATGGTCTATATATGTGAAACTTAGTGAGTATGTAATAAGTCTTTTTCTTTTTGCACTCTGTATTCAACGCTTTTCTACAAGAGAGTCCTTTGAAGTTACGGTTCTATCGGCTACTTTCAGCAACTACCAGCCATTTAAAATTAAATCATGGTTTAACAACTTTTTCTCTGTACCAATATGCAGAATGAATTCTATAATTAAATCGGAACTTCGTAGCTTTGAATTTATTGCATTGTATCCACGTTTTATTATTTTGTCTAAATTTTTAAAAATTATTAAAATGAAAGACATATATTAATATTTAACAAGACATAATTTGAATCAGGATTATTAACAATTAATAAGAATACCATAAAAATAAGAGGAAAAAAACCCTGCTTACTTGTTGGCAGGGAATTCTATTTCGACGACGTAAAGTTCATTGTTTTCCAACTGTCTTTTAACAGGAGCTTGCTTACAATTGACTTTCACTCTAAGACCAGAGCAACTTCCTGGAGTATTATCGGAGCATATTCTCCACTCACGATTGACTTGAAGCAAATTACTCTCGATTCTGGACTGAAGAATCTTCTTTCCTGACTCGGAGCAAACAACAGAAGATGGGAAGTTCATATCAATCTTGAATATCTTTTGAGCAGGTTTTCTTGCTGAAAGTATGGGATAATCAAATGAAATTTTACACTAGATCAAAGACAATGAATGATTGAAAATTAGTATTTCGTCAATTAATAACTCTATATATTATTATTATTTATTAAAGATAATTGAGATTTTTTTTTTGTAATGCGTTTTAACATTTTTAGTACTTGAACGTACGTACAAAATATTTCAAAAATTTTAATATCACTTCTTTTGTTCAGGGCTCAGACGTGACACGAGCTTGAAACAAATAAAAAAAGATTCAACTTCATAAAACAATGAAGTATGAAAAAAATAAATGCGAAGAATAAAGTATTATTGAGTGATAAAATGATAAATTTATGATACATTTATTAATAAAAAATGCTTCAGATATTAACAATATTGTAGGTTTGTTACATAAAAGAGAATTAATCGAATTCAAGAATGCTATCGTTCGATTCCAAAAACGTTGTAATTCACATGTTAACGAATTTCAACATTCCAGCGGAAATGTGCCATGTTTAAGGACTGTTTATCTTTTTTATTATATTTTGTGATACTTATTATAAAATTTATGTTTTATCTTTAAATATATTAGATAGTTAAGAAGCATTTAACAATTTAACGCAGTCATGAAATAATAAATAAAATTTCGAGTAATTTACATTGCTATATAGTAATATGTTTGTAAATTTAAATTATTTCAAGTTTCAAATAATATATAATTTTACCACTTTAATTTTTAAAGATATTACGAAACAAAAAAAAAATCAATCATCAATTCAATTACTGTGAATCAATACCTCAATTTATAGAATCGATACTTTCATTCTTTTAAGATATTTATTCGTTCTTCAATTTTATAATAATCTATGAAACAAAATATATGATAGAAACAGGAAAGTGAAAATTCGGTTTCATCCTAAAATTCAGTCGCTTTTTTGATATTCTTTGACATGAAATTCTGATAAAATTAACTTCGGATACTTTGAACATCCACTCTAATTGATATTTTGAAATGTTACCTGAACATGCTGGGAATACCAAATTAGAGCCGTGACCAGACGGTGGATGCCATGTTCCTTCAGCTCCACATGTATAAAATTTAGCAACAGGTTGAGAGAATTCCAAATTCGAATTGCAAGTGATGCTGCAGACTTTGAAACGACCATTTGGACCCCAGTCTGAACAGTGTCTCTGACCGTTAACTGGAGGTGCTGGCAAGGGGCAAAATTCTTCTGCAAAAACACCATTAAAATATAGTTAATACTAAATAATACCGACCTAAAAAAGATGTAGCTCAATTATAAAATCGCCGTAAATGATAAATGAGGAACCAACCAATGAAACTTACTCAAAATGTGAATACGGAAATCACATCTGGCCGTGTTACCTTCAGCGTCTTTGGCAATGTAAGATAACTGATGAATACCTCGGCTTAAAGTTTGACCTGAAAGTAATATGCAATTATTTATTAGTGGACTGTTTTACATTTTATATGGTAATAATTATCGATTATTTATCTGTTAACCCATTTGAATCATTAGCTTATATATACGCTCAATTTTCCTGGTCACTATCACTGGAGCGTATATATACGCTGCATCATATTATATGCTATGCTTATAATATGATATATACTATATTCATATTATATACTATATACCTATATGCATCCCACATTTCAAATATTACCGCACTGAACAAAATTACTAACAAATAATGCTCAAAAAGGATTTTTTTTTCTACTTTTATACAATTTTACACCTAAATATGTAATAAAAAATTTTCCGTGATATTAGCCTTTTTTTCATATGATGCAAATGGGTTAAGAAAAAACTATTATTATATCTGTAAATGAAAATTATAGGCATTTCAGCACATTATTGCTTGAAGTAGATTAATAAAATGTTAGGGATAAACATGTCAAAATCGAACATACTGAATACATAATTTTGTTTCACAGGCTTTAACAGATTAGTCAAGTTTTGCAATTTCTTTTAATTGATATACATTCTCTTTAATCATAAAATATAATATTATCATTTTGATGTGGTTTTTTTAATGAATGTGTATAATTGTTGAATTTATTAAAGGAATGCTAAATAAAATTCTTTTGAATTAAATGTTTTTCCCTTGTAAAAAATAAAACCGAAATAATTCTCAGTATAAAAAAAGGATGTCATTTAGTTATTATGCGATGTAATTTCAAACGATTTTTTTATTAGAATAAACATTTAGTAATAGTAAGATTTTTTTTTTAAAGTTCGATCCAATTTTCATACAGATTTGCATGAATATGACTTAAAATTAAAGGTTACTTTTCGACATAGTAGTGCACAATAAAGAAAAATTACGTCATTATTATTACCTTATTAGTTGTCAAACTACGATTTATTTATTGAGTAATGTTGTATTACAATTTATGTAAATATTTTCAGTTTAATCGTTGCAAGCTTAATATTTGTTGAAATGCCTGTATCTTATAACAGATGTGATATTTTACAATAATAACAAATTATTCTGCGCTGTATTCCGGAAAAACAAAATGGAATACATTTTTTACAATTTAAAATGGATTAAAATTTATTCTTATTCAACTAACCTGGTGTATATCCTCTGTGTTCCATAACATACAATGTGTGCATCGAATCAACGAAAGACGGTTCTTTCCACGTCACTGCTGCACTTGTGTTCGGTGTTACAACCCATATGTCTTGGGGACATTCTACGGGCTTCGGAGCTGACTTATCTTGTATCTGAGTTGCGCAAGATTCACCAGTAAATCCTGCAGGGCAAACATATTCTCCACAAGTGCCAGGGCCCTCTCTCTCAATGGTACCGTCAACTCTGCAAAAAAATTGTTATTGGCACAATGCACACAACATTCAAAGTTTTATCAAATTTATTTAAATAAATTACCAGTGATTACCAGTGACAAGCTGACTACCCAGAAAGCTTCAAGCTATCGCATTATTAACTAAAAGTGGAATAGAGTGGCGTGTATAGTTTATGCAATTAGTGATCTATTATTTCTGAGATTTTACCGATAACGTTGACAAAATGTTTTATACCTTGGGAATGGCGGGATTGTTTAGAGTTACAGATGAACGGGGAGGTATACCTTTTTAAGTTGACAGTAAAGCCATCAATTAAAAAAAAAAGTGATTTTAAAGATTTTTGTTCGCTTTAATTTTCATTATCGCTGGATTTGAATTTTTTCCTAGATTTTAGTTTCCTAAATTTTTTTTTTTGTTTTATTAATCGAAGTAACGAATGAAAGTATAAAAATATTGTATAAGAAAATGTGTTCTTATAAACCATTAAGAATAGAAATTGTTTAATTTATCTTATACAAGTAAAAAGCAGAAAAGTGTTCCTCGTTACAAGAAGCTATTAAAGCTTTAAACATTAAGCTATTGTGTCTATTAAACGTTTAAACTTTTTCACTATTAAACGTTTTCAATTAAAATTATGAAGAGAATAATATTTAAGAATAATTATTCAAGAAGAAAATAATATTTAAGAATAATTATTCAACAAGAGAAAAATATTTAAGAATAATTATGCAAGAAGAGAATAATATTTAAGAATAATTATTCAAGAAGAGAATAAGTTTTTTCTTTTTTTAATTTTTATTTTCTCGTACTTGTAGTATAGAGAAAGTATAACAATCGTTGAAAAATTTGAAGTCAAGATTTTGGTGGATGTTCACAGTTTGGACCATCCTGAGTTCGAAAAACACACTTTTGGAAAATGTCTGTCTGTCCTAGAAAAAGATAAATCAAAAGCGTTTTGTTTTACACGATTTAAATTCGGTATACGATCTTTACACCAAATTTGCAAATTACTATCGAATTTTGAGTAAATTCTGTTTCGAGGAAGTCCGTCAATCCGGTTGTTCGAATATAAGTTAACACGATAATTACAAAACGAAGAGAGCTAGATTTAACATCTATTACCAGTCAAATTTTCAAATCCAACAAGAAATTGATCACCTGTCGGTCTGCACTTTCGGGAATAAGTTCTATATTGGATTTAGTAACTGAAAGTGCAATATTGGTCGGAAATTTTGGTTTCAATTTAAAATCGTGTCTAAACTACAAATTTGATTTTTGTTTACTATAAACGTAGTCCAATGATTAATCGCGAACTAGCTTGCCAAGCATGATACGACAGATTATGTAAAAATGCTAAATTCAAGCCAAAAGTTAATTTCGTAGATACTAAACACTAATGCCATGTAAGGCGACCTTATTGATACAAATTCTTTAACCCTGCACCGGTCGCGCTCTATAAAGTCACGTAAAAGGTCGCGCGGATTACAATTGTAGTCCATTTTCAAATCAAAATAAAACTCCAAAATAATTAATCAACATTCTTTAATCAGCTTTAAACATAACAAGGTACTTCTTTTTAATTATTTTTTAAACATCAACCTCACTTAAAGTTACTATTGTAAACCACACGACCTGTGCAGGGTTAAAGAAAAGGCTAGAAAATTTTGGACAACCCACTTCCGCTGGTTATTTCTGACTCTGAAGTAATAAACAATAAAATGGCCCTTAAATTTTTTACTTTTTACATTATAATTCAATCTTTTGGTAAAGTATACTCATTACTGGTTAAAATTTTGTCGTAGGGAAAAGTTCACAAAAACGAGAACTTCTGTTTGTTACACGTCTTTCTTGTCCATTAATGAATGTGGAAAAAAATATTTAAAATGATAACTCCAGATATTTCAGGGATGATAAAATATTGAGTTTGATGTGACAGAGACTTTTTGTACTGAATGAGAATTTTCACGATTAAATTTATAGTAGTTTTCATCATTTCTTTGAAGGAAAAAAAATTACCTGTCATATCCAGTCCATCTCAATAAAAGTCCGTCATAAAGAACAGGTGCACTCTTGCAGCTACGGAATTGTATTGGTATTTCATAGGATACATCGAGGGGTCTGTTCCATACATTCACTCGACTGATCCTGCCATGGAAGCCTGAAGAAGCTATAGCTCTGTTCTTTTCATCGAGGGGAGCTCCAAGATTTACCCAAGCGCTGAGAAAAGGAAATGACATTTGTTACAATATTTTATATTATTCATTATTATTACAATCGAAACAATAGTGAAACGATTTTCTGATGAACGAATTTAAAAATGAGTTTTTTGAGTGCTATAGCTGATTGTAGTCTACGTAATACGTTAAAAAGGGCTGAAAGTTTATTGATAATTTGTTCATAAATTATTCATGTAGCAAGGAAGTTTTGAAAACATTTACTGATATGTATTTGAATTTGTTTTTAAATATCATTTTTTCCTTAAATCACTGTTTATATACTATTCATTTCCTGTAGTTATGTTTCTAACATAAGCTACTAGTTGCTTTTCATAATTTTTTTCATTCGATTATAACTTTTAAAGGATGTTTATTAGCACAAGATGCCCAACAACGTTGTTACGGTATCTATATGATGCTCAGAATGCCCGGCAACATCGTGGTGATATCGTTCTTGTGCTAATAGGGATAAGAGTGAGTAATTGATAAGAATGAATTGTCATTTTGGCGCTTATAGGAAATATTCTTACCAATAATATCATAGAAACTATAGTGATATTTTTATCATTCATATCAGATTCCAAGGTTTTAGTTGAAAGTATTGAAAATTATCTAACTTTCTGTACTAGGTTAGAAAGAAAATGGTAAAAGAGTTTGGCCATCAATTAACTACAATTTATGGATTTCAGATACTTAATTATCGGTTGCTATTTTTGATATAAATATTGGATCATGTTACTCTTGCTGAATGCATGAAATCATATCACTCACACAATTATATCATACGATTATGTTTCTCTGATTTTACTTTTTCATTAATTGCATGCTATTCTTTTTCTGCGATTCAATTAATACGGCATTTTCTTCAGGGTCATTAACACTTTAATTCGCAAATAAAATTTACAGAATAGTGTGAATGTTATGAATTTAGTTGCAATTTGAATTATCTTAAGAATAGCTTAGCACTATAATTTAAAAGATGAAAGATTTTTTTAAAATGAAAAGCTTATATAATGCGAAATGAATTGTCGATTTTTGAAAGATGAAACTATCGCAAATATTTTTTAAAACGTGTTATTTCTAAATCAAGAGAGATTTTCTTTTCAAAAAAAGATGTTAAAACGATTTACTTTTGAGGTAGATAATGGCCTTCGGCGTATCCTGTCACTGTGCCAGCTACAGCAGCATCTGTTATCAAAGACACGGTGCCTGTTTCACCACTCCACATGATCACCAAATGATGCCACTGGCCATCATTTATAGGAACATTTTTAAGGTAAGGTATGAAAGTGTCTGGAACTATATCAGAGAAAAGAGCGATAAGGACGCCAGCTTGGTCAGCTTGCAAAAGAATCTTCTTTCCAATAGGAAGATGACGGGATCTGGAAAGTTAAAAAGAGTTAATTTACTTTTCACTATTAAGTAACAAGTACTCAAAATAACATTAATCTTTAACGAAAAGTGAAACACAAATTTTAATACTCATTTTCATTTTTATGGAAACGTTTTCCTACTTTTGAATCCTACTTATTTTGGTAAAAATTAAAAGTAAATTACTGTATATATATATATTTAGACAATAATTAAGGTAAATCTTATTTTTTCTTTAACCCTTTTTACACATTTATTTGAAACGATTTTTGTTATCTGAAACGGTTTTGTGTGGAGAGGGGGGTGCCACTTCAGGTGTCGTCCTCATCATCTGACCGTGGTTCAAAATTACGAGGTCCGTCCCAAAATAGCCCTCGTGTTGCTTTAAACGGGACGTTAATATAACTAAACTAAACTAAACTGAAACGGTTTTATGGAAACGTTGCAAAAGAATCTTCTTAGTTTTTTTGTACATGTTCAAGCAGTTGCTTTTACGTAAGAATTCCTTTATTTCTTATTACTTAGAATATATACTGCTAATGATAGTGAGATAAGTTAATCAAAATTACGAAAAAAAAGAACATAAATTCAAACAAATACAGAACGTTCTGATACGTCAAATGTACCCATAGGGTTAAAAAGCTAACGTTATATTCATTTGGTGCTTATATATACTTTTATTTTATGGCAAAAAGTTATGAACATAATGAAAGTATGAACATAGAATTATGAACTCTAACAGTGCATCATTTTTTATTCCTCCATTTAGAAAATTTTAAATTTTTCCCTTAATTTTTTACATAATTAATAAATAAATATTAAATTAATAAAATTAATTAGAGTTTTCATCATTCTTTAGAATTTCAAACAAAGCAAGATAAAAGGTTTTTCTTTACATTAGAAGAAATTACTATGAATATGAATTCTACAGATAAAACAACAAATAAACTTTTTTAAAGATGGAATTTGTAATATTTACTTACTCAACACTGTATAAAGTAAAGTACACTCCAGAAGTTTCGTGGCTGTTAAACTGAATCCACATTGCAACAGACAGACTAGATGATCCCAATTCAAAAGGTGCAGCTAATGACACACTTGACGATTTACTTTCATCGTTAATGTATAAGTCATAATCGATACTTATTGCTGGAAAATAAACACCAATCGTCAATGATCATTCCATCTAGAAAATATATATCAAGAAAAATAGATGAAATCTGGAAGTACTTACGTTTTCGACAGTCTTCTCCAGTAAAATTGAATGGACACTTGCAATAAAAGTCATTCGTTAAGTCAATACATTGTGCCGTTGGTGGACAAGAGTTAGGAAGACAATCTGGAATGTCTTCTTCGCAGAGGAATCCGGTAAATCCAGGTGGACAGATGCATTTGAACTGTTCCCCCATGTCTTGGCATGTGGCTCCATTCTGGCATATGTTCTCTTCGCAAGCGTCATAATCTAACTGGCAACCTTGTCCAGTGTATTCTGCTGGACACGAGCAATTCAGACCGCTGCCATAATCGTTGCAAAGTCCGCCATGCATGCAAGGAGTTCCTATGCAGCGTTCGGGCGATGTTTGACAACGTTTACCGTCAGTGCCTGAAGGACAACTGCAAGAAAAAGAATAAATAAAGTTTCATCTTGAAATGGCTGCGATATCAATTTTTAAATGTATGATGTTAACAATTAACTATTTGAACGTGTATCTATAAATATTTCATGTACTTACACGCAGAAGTAATCTTGGAAGAGATTAATACATTTAGCATCATTGAGGCATGGCTCACTGCTGCAACCACCAATATCCAACTCACAACGTTCACCAGTCCACCCTTGTGGACATTGGCATCTGAATCCATTTACTAAGTCAGTACAAATTCCATTGTTCAGGCAAGGGTTTGACATACATTCGTTCATGTTAAACTGAAATATTTAGATGTAATGAATATACATAAGTTCTCTTAAATCCAATAATATTAAATTTAAAATGTTTACTAATGAGAAAATAATATATATTCTAATATTAATGTATTTAAAAAATGCGCAAAATATCCGGTAGCAAGAATAATCTTTTGATAAAAAATATATATTTTAAAGAAATTGCAGTGTTTTTCTTACAATATGTGGAACAATTATATGTTAGAAATCGAATTTGCTCAAAAGTTTTTATTATAGTTTAAAAACGCAATATTATTGTAAAAGCCTACTTATAACAGTTTTTAAAAATTCATTAATGATGTCACAACAAATTAAAATCAATCACTTATATTTTATGCAATTTTTGTTACAATCCCAGTTTATCTATTTTTTCCCCTCCAATTTAAAATGAAAAAATTAAATCTAATCCTCGATTTTATATGCAAAATATTATTTACAAATCTTTTTTCTAAATAACAAATTTTAAACTTTCATCAATTTATCATGTTATTAGCCCTCTGGAAATATTAAACAATAAATATTGTTTTCATGAGTTTATCTCATTATTAACCCTCAGAAGATATTAAGCATAAAATCTAGGTATCGTCTCTCAAGAAATATTAAGTTCCATTTTGATTTATTGACAGTCATGAGTAGCACTCTGACATAGTTTTTCTTGTTGTTATTGATCCTTAATAATAGGATTAAACCATGAATTAAAGTCCATTACATATATAATAATATATAAGATTATATTTTTAAATAACCATTTCATATTCATCTTAGTATCTTTTATTATTAAATTTAGAAAAGAATTAATAATAGTATGTGTTAAAGGTTGAAACATTTTGATACAAATCCAATTTATGTCAAAACACTTACCTCGCATAATTCTCCAGTAAATCCAGGATTACACATACATTGGAAAGAATTATCCTTGTCAATACAGCGCTCTGTGCCACTTGGATTGCATGGGCTACTTATGCATTCGTCGATTTCCGCTTCGCATTGCAGTCCAACGTAACCTGGTCGACACTGGCAAGCAAATCCATTTATCAGATCAAAACAAGTGCCACCATTTTGGCAAGGTTTTTCTTCACAGGCATCGATGGGGTGTTGGCACCTTGATCCAGTAAATCCAGGTTCACATTGGCACTGGAAGCCGTCAATTAAATCGATGCACTGTCCTCCATTTGCACAAGGGTTGCTGCTACATTCATCTATGTTAATATCGCAGGATGGACCAGCCCAGCCAGGATCACAAATGCAGGTATAGTAGAATAAGTTGTCGACGCACATTCCATTAGCACATGGATCGTAGGCACAGAGATTATATTTCATTTGACAACGCTTGCCACCGAAACCTGGCGGACAGTCGCAGGAGAAATCATTCAATAAATCTGTGCAGTTTGCTCCTAGCAAGCACGGTTGTTCAGCACAGTCATCTGGAAAAAAATGTTTTTTTAACTACGTATACTTTATAGGGCACAAAATTATCACTTCAAGAAAGGAACTGTAATTAATTATTAAAAGGCTACTTTAGATATTACTCGTTTACTTCTAAAAATATTCATTCTTGAGAGCGAAGTTTGAAGAATTGTTCTTTTTTTTATAAATTTAATACCAAATTACTATAATAATGCTTAATAATAGCCACTTACCAATGTTTACATCGCAAGTAGGTCCAGTAAGACCTGGTGGACATATACACTTATATCTTCCCTGTATCAATGGTTTGCAAGTTGCTCCATTTAGACAAGGGCTTTCACCAGACGTGCAGGGATTGATTGTCACATTGCAAGCAGGTCCTTCGTAACCCGATCTACACAAGCAATTGATGGTTCCTAATCCGGGCAAATCTTGGCACATGGCCCTTTCTGGACAAGAACCATTTAGACATTCTGATTGCTCTAACTGACACTGCAAACCAGTATAACCTAAAAAAAAGAAAAAAGTCCATTTGTTCTCATTTATTTTTTCTTGTTTATAATAAATATTCACAAGGATTATTGTAAAGAAATTAATATTTCATTTTTAAAAAATTATGAACTCACCAGGATTACATAAGCATCTGTAGCCTTGTGGCAAATCTATGCAGGTTCCACCATTATAACACGGTCTACTAGCACATTCGTCGATATCGACTTCACAGAACTGACCGGTGAAGCCAGCTGGACAGTAACATTTTGGCAGATGTCTTTGAACTAAGCAGACGCCTCCATTCTGACAAGTCTGAGCACTGCACTGAACTAAATATTTAAAAAAAGTTATTTTTCAGAAAGAAAGAAATTTTATTAAGATATCAGCTATGAAAAATTAAAATGTATTAAGCATTATGCAATTCTTAATGCAAGATTAAATTAATTACTTTGTTGCTTTGAAATCATGTAGTTACAGAATAGAAAAATAACGTTTTGCATGAATATTGAAAAACTTTTAAGTACAACATAGAAAACAAATTTTTAATTACCTGGAATGCAAGCCTCTGGACTCAAAGCTCCTGGTCTCAAAGTTCGATGATTTGCTGCACATTCTGTACAAGATGTCTGTCCTTCTAATGGCTGGAAGAAATTTGTTGGGCATGGAGCGCAAGGTTCTAATCCAGTCTCAGAATAAGTACCAGGTACACATTTAGCTGGAAAATATTTTTATATCATTTTATAATCGTAAAATATTCAAACTAATTAGTTTTTTTTAAATCATTGGAATAACATCAAGAGTACTGTTTCATAACCCAATCATTGTATTGTTTTTATTTCATAAAATATTAATATCAGAACTTGATATCTTATAAGCTTTACGATAAATATTCAATTTTGAATTACAAATTATTTGTTTGATTTTAACTTTATATATGATGTCTGAGTGTTTCAGATTAAAAATTTCTAAATTAAATATTTTTTACGGATGAATTCTTAGAAAAAACCCATGAAAGTTTATAGTTTTAAGTTATTCTGAGGTTAAATAAAACAGAAATATTCTTTCATATTTCCCATATTATATATATATATATGTATCGAATAGAAAAAAAAACTTAAAAAATTTTAAACTTTGATTTATTTTAGGTCTATCGCTTCTTGTATTTTAAAAGACCTAGGTGAGGTGCTTTTAAAATACAAGAAACGGTAATAAAACTTATATTCTTTGAGATCGAAAGTGCGAAACAGACCAAATATTTTTTCCTTCACTAGTTTTACAGAGAAATTTTGATAGGGATTTCTTTTGACACATGTAGACTTAGGAAAGGAAAATTTAGGTATTTTTAAAAGAATCTTGCAAGTATTAGGGATTTTTATACCCTCTCTCGAGAATTAGAGCCTGCAGAATTCAGCAATTTTACAGAGCACTACAGAATTAATTAAATAAAAGAGGCAAATTGGATCAGAAAATAAAAGGCCATTTAAAAAATGTTAATATGAGCTAAATTAAGATAAAAATTTGGAAATTAATTATGGTTTAAGCTTCATTCATAGATATATGTAAGGATTTAAAATTTTGGAAATATGTTGCTGTTCGAAGACATTGAAGAAGACATTTCATTTTTAAATTCGTTTTATTCCTTTCCCGGATAAGACTGACGTATTTACAAGCAGCACGGCCAAGCAATAGTGACGGAAGAAGAGAGAAATTAATTTTCCCTCGTGTTATATAAAATATTTTGATTCGGAAAATATTGTTTACTGTACTAATATATCATTAAGATTCTCATTGAGATTTCTGAACATGTGACTCTCAAAGCAGGGGAAATACAGGGATCTTTTTATAAAGTTATTTGTTTAGGTCAGCAACTTTTATCAACCACACTCACCGTGGGATTCGGCTGACTAAAGAACTTTACAAAGCATTTCTTGAATTAAGTAGATAATATGGAATATTATATAAAAATTATTATGTAATATGGATATGGAAATAAGAGAATATTTTAGAATGGCTTTGATATGGGCAATATTATATAAAATTTTAGAAATTAATTTGGATTTAAATGCTAAAGTATCAATTATTGTATATATATATTACAACCATAAAAGAATTAAAATAATTAATAATTTCCTGAGTCGACAAAAATGAAATCGAAATTAATTAGGTCGAAATTGAAATTAAAATTTAATTTGGAATTAAACACCAAAAATTTCACAAAAACGAAAAGTAAAGGAAATAAACCCTATTTATGAAACAAATCTAAATTAATATAATTATGTAAACGAAACTAAAAATTGGAATCGAAACTAAAAATTATTTCTGATTCAAACAAATTTAAAATTTAAAAATTTGAAAAAAGTCAATCTTTGTATTTAGTGAGAGCAAATGCAGCTACAACTAAAATACAGATGAATCTAAATTAATTAACAAAATAAGCCAAGCAAAAAGAAACACAACCGAATCAAATTTCTATTGTTTGTAGTTTTGATTCGGTTGTCTTCCTTTTTGCTTGGTTTATTTTGTTATTATATATATATATATATATTAGGTTGTTCGGAAAGTAATTTCATTTTTTCCTGACAAAGGATTTAATTGCATTTTTCGCACCCAATTTCATACTTAAACCGCAAAATCATTTTATGTTTTAAGAGCTGATATAGCAAGGCTTGAGTGTGAAAAAGTGCAGCTGATTCTTCGCATTAGTTTTCGGATGGTGTCCTTTTAAAGATGGAGAGCAATAAACAGCATTTTCGTCATTTTTTTCTTTTTTGCTATATAAAAGGTAAAAATGCTGTTCAAGCCAGAAATAAATTAGCCAAAATGTGTGGAAAATATGTGTTAACAGTACATCAATACCAGAACTGATTTGCAAAATTTTTCCTTCAAATGAGGAGGCCAAAAACCACCTCGATCAGTTTTTTTTTACAGCAAAGACCAAAACTTTTATGAGCGTGTAATCATGTTACTACCAAAAATATGGCAAAAGGTATTAGACCAGAATGGCAATTTTATAATTTAATAAATAATTTATTCATTAAACAAAAATTTCTTTTCACTTTGACAAAAAAATACGAAATGACTTTCCGAACAACCCAATATATATATGTATATATATATATATATATACTTCTGAGTACTTGAAAATAAGAATGGCTAACAAGGTTGTCCAAATAGTTTCAAAAGCAAACTCTTTGCTTACTTTTGTCATTAAGACAAATATATTCGAAGTTCCCTGAAGTTTAAAAGATTAAATATTTCTTTACGTTTCATCAGTTTTCGGTAACTTACCTCGACAATCATCTAGCAGTTTTGAGCCAGGTGAGTAAGTGAAAGTATTTGCTGGACATCTCTGGCATTCCTTGAAGCCCTCTCTTGGCGGGAATGAACTGAAAGTGTTACTGGGACACTGCAGACAAGGCACTAAGCCAGTAGGAGAGTAAGTTCCGTATCCACAAACAGCTGAAAAAGTTAATTTTGGTCAATCTTTGATTTCTATAAGGTTATTTTAGTTACATTAACGTCCCATTTTAAAGCAGCACTAAGGCTATTTTGAGATGGATTTTGAACCGTGGTCATATGACAAGAACGACACGCTAGCTGGCAATCCCCTATCCAAATTCCACTTCATGCCAACGGAGGACGTTTGGTCCGGCGGATTTCGCCTGCTTCTGACCTATTTTTACACGTTGGTTCTTTGGCGGGTCTCGAACTTGAAACCCACCAGTTCCGAGACTTTACCGTCAGGCGACCGCGACCAATGACTTCTATATGACTGTTCGAATTTAATTTAGTTATTAAAAACAAACCATGATTCAAATTTTCATTAATTTTTAGAATTAAATTTTTTTTAATGTTAACATTCAAGCTAGTGGAAAAAACAATAAAACGAGTTTCTTTAACTGGAAAATTATTCATACCATAAGAAAAAATATTTTAATAGAAAATCACCTGTGTTTTTAAAAAAGCATAGTTAAAAATGAATTTATTTTCAATTAATTTTATAGATGTATGTTTCTAAAGAATATGATTTGTGTCATTTCAATTCTGTATTAGTTTTTAACAACATTTAAGTATTCATTGTAACATTTTTACTGTATTAACCGTATTTATTCTGTGTTTAAGAGAAACTATAAATCGATAGCTTAGATGTATAAACATTTTTTTCATATTGCATATTATACGCTTATTTCTTAAATTATTATATTTTGTAATTTTATGTAATACTTTATAATAAATGCCAAAAACTTATATCTGTATAGTTATAAAATAAGAATATATTTTATATCTTTTAAGAAAACTTAAACTGAATAGTATTTTAAAAGAATTGTTGCAACGATTTTGAAAAGAAGATTTTCAGTTTCAGATATCGTCTCATACATTCAAGATGGAAAACCAAACAACAAATCTTTATCTTTCAAATTCATACCGGAACTAAAATGAAAATACTGAAAAGAATAAACGGTAACAAATTCACAATAAACTTACGTATGCAATCAATCAGGCTTTTGCTGCCTTCTTGTCTGGTATACATGGTATCTGGACAACGTTTACAAGAGCCTTGCCTTACAAGATCTTGATAAAATCCCCTCGGGCAGAAGATACATTCGTTTGTTGCTGAAGCATACGTTCCAGCAGGACAATGCACTGAAAATTTTTAAAAATATTTAAATTCTCTATTCCTTTAAAATAATGGTAATTCAAAAATGAAAAAGTTATTCACATTTCTACTATGAAAAAGTGTTGAAACTTACAGCAACGTGGCACTTGAGCTTCTCCCATGGAATTCAAAACTTCACCTTCTTCACAAGCAAATCCACGAGTCACTTGAGATCTTAGTGCTTGCAAGCTGGGACATAAAGGATTTGGCAAACCTTGAGACGACACGTTTAGTATAGGTTCAATAATTACAGAAGTACTGGGTACGCTTAAATCAAATATTAATCCCAATGTTGATCCACACAAGTCGTATAGAAGTGTTTGACGAACAACTGGATCTATTCTTATAGTATACGCTATGGCAACCTACCAATAAAAGAAAAGCAATCAAAATACTTAATATTTAAAAGTCATGGGAGGAAACAAATATTAAATTATAATATATTTCCACTTCAGTACAAGAACTAACCTCGTTGTCAGCATTTACTCGGACTGAAGTATTATGGAAGGTGATATCCATTTTTACATTGATGGCGGAACATCTTTCAGAGAGAACTTGATTTAAAGAACTATAATAAGTCTGAAGGTAAGATATATATTGATTCAGACAAGAAGGAGACACAGGCCCATCAGCAGTGTAATCCACTGTAGCCAGCACATCATAAGCTGCTTGATTCGTGTCTAGAAAGAAGAAAAAGGAATTGGAATAAATTTTTTCATCTATTACTTATAACTTTATCGCTTACTGGCTTCATCAAGTTAGAATTATTTATAAGATAATTCATAATTTATAATTCAACACAAACAATAGTCAAAATTTTTAGGAATTTCAACTATAATTTTGAATTTAATCTTTAAAGTATTCAGATATTTATAATAATTTTTTTTGTGATTTCTGAATCGGGAAGTAATTATACATCTCTTATGCAACTAACAAAATTTAATACCGTTCTTATTTTTAATTTATTATTATTTTTTAGATTAATTATTGAAAAAAAAACTCCAAACATATGAAGTGCAAAATTTGTTTATTTATCATTTTCCCAAGAATACATTTTTAAAGTATTTAAGAACAGAAATAAAAGGTGTTTCTGGAAAAACCCTTTATTTGCATTGCATTGCAAAAGTAAATTTAATTTCATGAATTGTGAATTTTCAGAACACCATTAGAGTTATAATAAAAAACTGCTTATTATTCTCATTATAAAGATTTTTCTAAAATTACTATTTTACCCTTAGCATTCAACATATGCCATTATGACAACTTTGGGTTGTATGTATACTTTAGGATTAAAATGCATGTAATTCGATTTTTATTCGGGAATACGATGTAATTAGCAAACGCCTTCAGTACCTGCGATCTCAGTAAAGACATGCCTATATTGTTTAAATAAAGAAAAGCTACTTTATACATGTTTTAAACTTGCAAGAATGCAAGTTTAGGGTGCAAGTAACCCTGAATATCATAGACTGACTATTCTAGGTATGCATGGAAAAAACTGAATGATCGAACTGCCGCTGCAGCAACATTGGCAGGAACTGTGGTTGAGTCCTAAGGGCACCACTGGCCATGGCACAATCCTTCCCTATAGAAGCATGTCCCGTCATCGATGGGAGATAACCCCACCCTCCACCTTTTCGTATGTCCACAAGGAGACGATGACCATAAACCATTTTGGAAGCTCTCCCTAGTGGGATAGTAACCCAGTAAATCCAATCAAGTGCTAAGAATTGACGTTATTACCTTAAACAAAATATGTGGAGAAAAAACATAATTTTAAACATACCCTCAGGGACACAATCTGGCACAATGCTTGTAGGGGACCATTGTTGACCAGAAGAACATGAAAATGTCTTTGCTTGTTCCCCATCTGTGAACCTGAAGCCTGTATTGCAAGTTGCCAGACAACGGTATCCATTTCTTTCATCGTTCGGAAGGCAATTGACTATACCATTTACAGGAGGCTCCAAAGACCAAGACACACAGCTCGAAGGCTGGACAGCCACTTGGAAGTGACAGAAGGCAGCGTTGCCATGAACATCTGTAGCAGCAACGGTCACATTTCGGTAGCTCCACAATGGAATTATGGCAGTTTCTGGAGATAAGGTAATAGTGACAGGGCCTGAAGCATCGGTTGCATTGATGAGTCTTCTGGTATCGTTGAAATTGACGGCATAACTTTCTTGTTGTTCAACGAGTTCTACAACGTATGATTGAGGACAGCTCAGGAAAGGCGGAGTGAAATCTAAAAGAGAAGAGAAAAAAATCAATTTCGAAAATATAGAAGATCTATCAAAGTGTATTATCTAAAAATTTAATTGTATACCGATTACACTACTTGCTTCAAATAAAGCTTTCAGTTGTTTAAAATTAGTATGGATTTTAAGACATACGAAAATGAAATTCTGGCCATTTTTAAAAATCAACCAAGAAAATCATACAGCCAAGTATTATTATCTAAATACCTTAAGAAATATTTTTTGACTTGTAGATTGATTTTCAGACATCTAATCATAAAGTTCATATTGAATTTACAATCTGAAACTCATTAATGAATTGATCCCTTTTATTTATTTATTACTTTCTCATTAAAGTCGTATACAGAAAGTAATGTAATGGTCAAAAAGTTCCTTTTGATAAATCTCCATGTTTTAAACATCCTTGTTTTAGGAAAACACGTTTTTACCATTGTATCAATCTGTGACAAATAACTCAAAAGCGCTTTGAATAACATGAATGAAATTTGGTATAAAGCTTTTAAAAATTTGTTGAGCAAATTTTGAGCACAATCGGTTCAAAGGATGTCTGTATGTCCAGCTATTCGAATATAAGTTAACGCGGTAACTTCAAAACGACGATAGCTAAATCGATAAAATTCGGTATTCTGATTCAATATTCATAGAGTAAACACCAGTTAAATGTTGAGCCAAATCCAATAAAGACTCGACCATCTGTCAGTCTATACTTCCAGAAATATGTAAATGCAATAACTTAAAAACACACTGGCTTAAATATATTAAATTTGGTAAAGAATTATGCTACTACAAATTCATTATTCTTTTCGTGTCACATTTTTTTAGTTGATAAAAACACGTCTAAAACATAAATTAAATTTTCAAATATTATTATCGCCATGTCAAAGATTAATCTTCAAAAGTTTGCAAAAGATTAAACAATAGATTCAATAAAAATGCTATATCCAAGCCGAATATTAATATTTCATAACTATTGCAAACTTCTGCCACGCAAGGTGTTTTCTGGGAAAACATCTTCATTAAAGAGGATATGAGAATTTTGGAGATTCGACTTCAGATAATTATTTATTAACAAGAAGTAAAGAAAACAATTTTTGCTAACAAAGGGATAAAATGATTGATAGTTTACAAAACCTTTAACTTTTGTTTAATATTAATATAATCGATTAAATGCTAATAAAATGATAAGACACACATTTTACTTTCTTGGGAAATTAAAATTTTTGGCGATTTTATTGAAAGAGGGAGCTTAATTTCAGTTATTCTTTTCTTGTTGAATTAATCAAAGGAAAATTCCAAGCTACAAAACTTGTCCTACATGTTATATACGCATGACGAATTTTTGATAGAAACATGAATTGCATTTGTATTATTATTTTTAAATTAACTGTTGATTAATAATGTCTGTTCAAAACTTATTATAATTTATAAATCGATTTTTGGACTTTTTTTCCTTACCTGGAACAGTGATATTGATTATACACGAAGCGACATTTCCATCCGAGTCATGAGCTCTGTATTCAACACTCATATCTTCCACAATGACAGCGGGTAAAGTGAAACCCAGTGGAATAACTTCGAACCTTGCAATGTACCCAGAGTTATCCACAGCAACTGGCACGGAGAAATTTACTGGCATTAGTCCTGCTAATGACCTGGTCACAACAATGGGTTTTGTTGGACAGTTGATGAACTGAGGAGGTTCCTTATCTGGAAAATTGATAAATTCATTGTTTTAGTAAAATTATTTGATTATTTCAATACATGTATAAATTGACTAATTGATTAAAAGAAATAATTATTTCAATAGACACAAAGGAAAGAGAGAATTATTTTATACCAAGTTCATTTATTGGAGAATAATCATTTTATTTGATCAATTAAAGTTTTTGATTAATAATTTTTGTTTATTTAAAGTTAATGGAAGTTTTTTTTATCGTTTCTATCATTTTACTTTATGAGATATATGATTATTGTATTGGATGAAATTCTGAATTTGCTTTTATAAATTAAAGTAATTTGCTTAATTTTCCAAGTAAGCAAATCAAAAGAGAAATTTTTAAATAAAATTGTGATACTTTTGATCAATTTGATTTAAGAATAGTTATGAAAAACAATTTTTAACATCGAAGATTTTGAACAATAATCTATACGTATGTGCATTAAAATAAAACAAACAATAAAAAAAAATCTGTCAGTAAAAAGTTTACAAAAACTCATTATTTGAAAAAAAAATTTCTAAATAGATTTTAAAGTTTTTAGGGTTATTAACAGCAATATTTCAATTTTTATAGTGTTATTTTATTATTAGGGGTGCAATAAATATTTAAATGATTAATATACAAATATCCATGATATCCAAATATATATATTAAAATCCTTAATATCCATCCAGTAATTGTCACCGTCATATCATAATGCTGTATGTGAATCTTGCATGTTTTATGTAACAGTTCTATGTGATCTTTGAATGTTGTATGTGATATGTGAACGCTGTATTTGGTATGTGAATGTTGTCATAAAATGTCATTCATTTTTAGTGATTTTCAGTTGTTACGACAAGATTTCCTCTGTGGGTAGGTTTTGACTCACAGCATTATTTCAGCCATGGCACGAAAATAAGTTCTTATCGATAATCTCGCTTACTCTCTCTTTTTAAAAAGCAATAGCATAGAGCCCTAGTATATAAATTCCAAAATCAAGCATGCTTACCTATGCAAACAGGATATCCAGCGTTGTACCCCAGTAGAACTGGCGCTTTTGTTTCCTCGCAGCCCAACAATTCAAATCTCATGCAGGGATTCCTATTGTAAGAAACGATTCCTAAGATCACGTATCTTGCGCGGACACTCAGCGGCAGGTCCAGAACTGTGAGAGCTCCAAAATTGTTTTCTTTCGTTGTTAAGTTGAAATTCTAATAACAGAAAAAGAAGAGAATATATATATATATATAAATCATTGATATAGAAATAGAACTTATTGCTGCTCTAAGTCAGTGAAATCAAAAGGTTATATTCTAAATTAATGCGTATATCCTATTGTAAGCAACAAATACACTTGCAAGTAATTAAAGTTTATGAATAGCAAGTATCCATGAGTTACTTTCTAAAGTAAATGAAAAAGCATAACATTTTTACAACTAGTTAAGTTTCATAATATGCAGATTTTGAGATTTTTTTTTGCACAAATAATGAAAAAACATTTTTAATAGATTAAATCCTTGCATAAATAGTAAATGAATACATGAATAAGAGACAGTGGCAGATTTAGGCTCGTTTTGTGACCTTAGGGAGAACATATTATGGGACATCTTTTTTGATAAGATGCCCGATTTGTTTCCACATTTCAGCACATTTAAAAAATGTTAATGATTTATTTTTAGTTAATATTTTTTATATTTTATTATCATTACGAATATATATTTGTTTTTATTTATCAAATATGCATCAAGGCTGTTCGGCATCTATATTTGTGAAAAGTATTGTTGAAGCTGTAATTCATTTTTATAAATATTCTGCTAAGTTAGTGAGCGTAATGAAACATGACCAGTTATATTTAATGATATTAATTTTAATGTTTTGTTATTTACGGAATTTCAATCTTTTAAATTGTATTTTTTAAGATTCTAAATTTATCTCTTTAGCAGCTCTTAATTTTATCTCTTATCTATTTATCTCTTTCTCTTCTCTCTTTTTTAGCTTTTATCACTTGAGAAATAAACTTTCTTAATCGATCTGATGGATGGTCTAGGCAGCTGCCTGGTTTGGAATCTAACACATCATTGATCAGATTAAAATATTCTTAAGATATTTTTCTTTTGTCTACATTTTTAATCGATATTGTTCGATAACTAATGAAATGACTGTATTGCTGAGCCACTTCTGATGTTTTCCAAATTTACTTTTGGGCTAATTCTGATATGACCCTTAGATATCTTAAAATGTTTTTGAACTCTTTCAGGAAAGAAATCTATTTTCATATAAAAGGCTTTTAGCTCTGGTCTATTTCTGCACCTCTAGGTTAATTTGAACTCTAGAAGCTGCCACAACCGTTTATCACAACTCATGAACATAAGCTAAAAATAATATCACCAGCATTTAACCAAAAGGCTTTTTTATACTGCATTTATTATTTGGATGAAAAGAAATTTAATATTTTGACTATAGCTCTTCTTATAGCATTGACCATTGGACAAGCCCTCTGTTATGAAGACAGCGCTTTAAGCCGATAGGGCACGTTTCTTGTTTAGTAGCTCCAACTAGGAACAAGAGAACAATTTTGCCATTTAGGCATCGTGCATTCGCTTGCATAATCCCTTTTTACAAGAGGGCACATTCACACATCTCAGAGATAGAACAGAGGAAGAATAACCATCCCAGACCGGTACTCAAATCCAAGAAATCCAGATCACATGGGCAACGTCAGGCATATTTTGACAACTTAAAATACTTACCGTAAATGTAACAGATAGTTTACATATCATCTATTTAAGTTGAATACGTTTGCAGCAAATATCACAAATGTGAACCAAACGCCAGCCAAGTCGCCAATCGAAGCGAAACAGTTGGAAATTTGGTGGAATTCTACATTATTTGGCAATTTCTTGCTGCGCCCGGCTAACGGAAAAGTATACTTTTTTATTCAATTTATCCTTTTAATACTGAATACTATGCAACTGATATATGTAATAATTATAAAAATCTAGTGTATTTCTTTTTATATTATTTTATTTTCATATGCGACTCATTTATATCATTATTCATATAGGATGTAATGGGGTATTAAAAAAATTACTTACAGGGAAATAGACAACAAAATTTTCCGCTTCTTGCACTTTGTAAAAGAATCTCAATTCTGTTGGTCGTCCCACGACATCATTTGTTATAACGCCTTTGACCATGATGCCTTTGATGATAAATACACGTCCCAGATCGATAGTGACGTAAGTGAAGGGCTCTGTTTTTCCACACCATCCAGTTGCACTATTCAATCGAACATTCTAAATAATTGAAAGCATAGAAAAACCGTTTTAGAATATTATATCAAAAAGAAAAATATTTTAAGTTTATTTGTAAAGTAAAAATGGTTGGCTTACCCTTGCTTCGTAGTTTAATCGTTGAGAAGTGGCGTTTATTGCTGAATCCGGTATGGATCCACTGCTTAAGCCGATTGGTCTTATAACTTTACACTCAGCATCTGTGCATTTGAAAAATATCTTTTGTTATAGATAGAACTATATTTGAAACAAATAGATTTTTATACGTATATCTCCCATCAAAATTGAATTTTCTATTGATAAAAATTCCAACAAAATAGAATTTATCAGAAGAATATTATATTGTATATATAAGGACAATAGAATATTATAGGAGTGGATGAGTGTGTGTAGGTAATAGATTCAATGAGTCTTACTATTTTACAAAAAAGTTTGCATTCATTTATAAAATAAAAAATTTATCATTTATTCTTCACAAATACAAATTCAGCCTAATTGGGCCCGGGACAAAAACTCCTCTGGGGACCACTACTCTCCTTTGCTTCACTACTTGAATGACATGAAGGACATGTATGAATGAACTAATGAAGGACATGTATAAACTTGTCTGATATTCACTAATGAAGGACATGTATAAACTTGTCTGTAATAGTTTTCAATTTTGGGGTACCCTCTTATGTGGGGACCCGGAGCAAATGCCCCTGTCTTAGTCAGGCTCTGGGAACAGAAATTTTTTATGAAAGTATACAATCCAAACGTGAAAATTATGCAGTTATAATTGAATGATTGTGTTTCAACTTTCCTCATTGAGACATTTAATAATTCTCTGGTGAAATGGAATAGCGTTTCCCTACCTGACTCCATGGAATGCATAAAATGGTTTTAGGGGCTTTGTGGAAAAAAAGAATGTAATGGTGGATATTGATAAATGAATAGGATAAAAATGGAAAAGAGGGCAGAGTTGGGTTACATGGAATAGTGATGACAAGCCAAGAGGGTCACAAATAATAATAATAAAAATTGTGAAACTCTAAAGAAGAAATGGAAAAAAAGGATAAAAGAACACTATTTTCTTAACTAGATTAAAAAAATATTGGATAGTAAAAAAGGATATTTTGTTAATTTGAAATTAATGAGTCTGTGCATTACATGAATTTAACAACTAAGCATAGTCTATTGTTTTATCATAAAATACGGAATTATTTCTTAATAAAGAAAGTGTCTATATTCTTTTAGCACATAATTACTCATTATAACTGATATCATCTCTATAATTATATTCTATTTGATAATCTTTGCACTCTAGGTGAAATTAAAAATATCTTCCGCCTATTATTGGCGTCATCATCAGATCGTAATTTCATCTTCTATATTCAAAAGATTTTACAAGATATATTAATATGTAAAGTGACTGATTTATCCCTATTCGAATAAAATTAAGCACAAATAAATTTGGACCATAAGCTTAATGTTCTCTTTACATGTCTTTCAATGAATTTAGCAAAGGTTAATGAACTGAAGTCAGCTATTTTTATCATTTTATATTTATGAGGTTTCATTATGCTCTCACTTCAAGTAATTACTTTTAATAAAAAATTATTTTATTAAGCTGATATTTTCTTTAGAGAATTTTATTTTTACAAAGATGATATATGAGATGATATTTTGTTATGTTGGTGGACCCTATTTATTTCATTTCATTTTAGCTTTAATTTGAGGTTCGCGATGGAGAAGATCTCAATACAAAAAAAAAAAATGACATTAAGAAAAAGATTAGCACAATGGAAAGCAAGACAAAGGACATTTAATCAGATTTCAGATACTGTTAACACGTTAATAGACTTCTTAGGCATATATTCTGGAAACTAAATAAATACTTACTTCTATCACACTTAATCGGTTCAGTGCTGTATGGTTCGTATCCTGGTCTGGAGCAAGAAAATTGAACTTCTGCTCCTTGTTCGTAACTTATAGCAATTTGTTGCCCATCGGGTGGATGACCGGGGTCTTCACAAACGGGACCTGCGACAGAAAGTACAAATAAGAAAGGATTTTCTTTCAAATTTTCAATGCAATTTCTTTGCAAATTTACTATAATAAGAATGTCCGATTTTACTTTGAATAAACACTAAATCGAGATGTCAGTTTCTAGAAAGACACACATATACTTGCTTAATTGAATACAAACACATATGGACTTTTATGGTGAAGGACTTTTATTTACAAACAGTCTAAATTTATGCAATTAGAATGTAATTTGTTATAATATAATGAATTTATAATTATTTTTTAAAAATTTTGTATGATTTTGTAACAAAATGATAATCTTGTAATATTATTGTTTTATCCCTTTATATAGTCCCGCTATACCATAAATTTTTAAATTCATTACTTCTTTCTTATGACACTTGCCAAAGACAAACCACTATTACGAAGACAGCTATTTAAGCCAATAGGGAGCGTCTCTTGTTTTAATAACGCCAACTAGGGCCAAAAGTATAACTTTGCTTCTCACGCATCATTCATTCGCTTTCGCGATCCCTTTTCACAAAAAGGCACATTCACACAACTTGAAGGTAGAACAGAGGAAGAATAATCATGCCCGAACCCAGGACTCCCAGATCACAGGGAACAAGTGCTACCCCTATGACAGGACGCCGGCGAAGTTGAACGTAATAATTCAATATAAAACTGCATTGAATCCCACACAAACTTTTATTCTGAAATCAAAACGAAGACGGATTCCTAAGCTAAAAGGTGTCTTCCTATTAAGTTGGAAAGAAAGGGGATAATTATAAAACGCGCTTCTTTGTTTAGTGAAGTAATTAGAATTGGAGTGAGAAGCAAATTGCGCAATTGAATGAGGTGTGGGAGTATTGAGTCGTATTTGACTCCAGTACCCAATCTCTACTAAAAATGTTGTGCAATACCATAGGAAAAGTATTGAGCTCTTTGAATAAAAAACAATAATAACAATTTAAAAAGAAAATTAAAGAAACAGAAGATAACAACAGATGGTAGCAATAGTAGTTGATATTAGGTACCACCGCAACTATAACAGTCTTAACTTGCAGAAGATGAATCATAGAGAAAAAAGCTGAACCAAAACTGATAATAAAAGTCGGAGTTGCAACTTGAACAGAAAACTGGAGTTGAAACTGCAACTCGAGAGCTTATATAACAACTCGGGTGCATAACTTTTATTTCAAGCCTACGCTGCAATAGACAATACCTTCACACTGAGAAAATAACTTTGACACTATATTACAATATCTGGTTAACTGATCATATTATTGCGTATTATCTCACTTCAACCTAGATCTTCTAACTATATTTTTGGGTAAATATAGTAAACACGTCAACAAGATTTCTCTTCTGACGAGAATTTATACACTACCTTCGCATCTTAAATCTCCGAAATCCCAGATTCCATCTTCTTGACAGCGAATGACATTGTCGTTCTTCGATGTCTTCCCAGCTAAAGTAAATGTCTCTTCACATCCGAAAAAGAAGCTTGCTTTGTATCGGGTATCGGCATGAAATCCATAAGTTGCTCCTGGAGTCTCAGGAGGTGGACCACAATCGAT
>JAPMOQ010019505.1:3010039-3026867 GCA_026543055.1 Argiope trifasciata
TAGGAAAAATATATTAAAAGAAATATGGAATATGATATCAAAAGTTTTAAACTATGTATATTAGCTATTTTTAATTTAAATAATTATTCTCTGTTTTTTTATTTTTTATTTTACATGTGTAAAACTTTGCAATCGATTTTAAACTAACATTCCTATGAACTAACGATTTACCATGATGTCATCTAACAACAATGAAAGTTTTCAACCGATTTCAAAAATTATAACGAACAGATAAGAAGAGTGATATACAAGAAAACGAGTTAATATTGCAATGCCAGGGAATTCTGAACTATATTTAAAGTTCCGAGTCTCCAATTAATCGGAAAATCAGTTTAAAATCGATAACAAAACTTACATCGAAGAAGGCGAGTTAATAAACGCTTGTTAATCTTATACTATAATACGAGGAATGGTTGCCAAGTCGAAAATTGCCCCAGAATTAATAAACTCCGGTAAACTTGGGGGTCTGGGGTTTTTGGCCACGAGGAATCGATTGACGCCGGTTTTGAAGCGCTATGGTCGAGCAGTTCGGAGTTACAGATAGGATATTTTCAAACTTTATTAGTTCGCCATAATGGCTAATAGGTTTCAAGCGGTAACATGCTCTCATCTATAGCCAATATGGCGAACTAATAAAGTTTCCAGAAGATGATGCGGAACTGATCTCGAAATGGATGATCCATAACCCGTGTGGTGATATGAACCCAAGCGCTCCGTGCATGGTCAGCAAACATGGAAGAGACCAGTGCAGATGGGGATTTCCAATGGAACAGCAAGACATGACATCGCTGGTGGACGATGAAAAGCCGAGGTTTAACCGGTTATCTTTTCACCAATGGTTTCACAAATTTTCTTATGGCATGTATTGTTTTGATAAATCACAATTGAAAATTTAAATCTTCGAGTTAGCTTCGATACCTGTTTTCTCCGAGCGGAGCTCGGTCACCCGCTGGTAATAATAAAAAGACATTTAAAGTCAGAAACTTACGAACGCAGGTCTTATTGATACGATATACGTCGTCATCTTTCAATCCAGTTTCACTTGGAGCAATGTGGAAACCCGCGGTACCATTTTCGGTGTAAAGATCAAATCCAACATTGCACAGGCAGTTGAAGTTTCCGGGGCTGTTGATGCATCTTTGATCACATCCGCCATTGTTTTCCATGCATTCGTTTTTATCTGAAACGTACATAGAAATATGAGTAAACAACATTTTCTTTTAACAGTTAACAATTTGAATATTTACAATTATATTTGCATCCTCATACTGAAAAAGAAATAATCAAAACTATAAGCATTATGAAATTCCAAATTATTATTCTTCCAACTGTAGCACTCTCTTTTTCCCCCTACACTATGATTCACTCATTACACGCCGCCCTCTGGCGAGTGCTTAGAGAGACAGTCAGTTAAGCCTCTGTTATCGTTATGTGTTGACGTGTTTTTTGTCCACTCTCTGTTTGTGTCTGTGTGTAACGTAACCTTATATGTTTTAATAATAAATTATTGTTACACAAGAAGGCTTATCTTAATTAGAACCCACCAACCACCGGTCACACAACTATTTATTACCTTGAATGACGAAGCAGAAACAAAATAAGGCGAGAAGCAAGAAAGAACACGATAGGGCACTTTTTGTAAAAGTTTTTACCTGCTACTGCAACGTTTTTTCCTTTTTGTTTTAATAATTGGTAGTGAGAGTTCTTGTATAGTTTATATTATATTGTATTTTTCGCTTAAATTGGAGGTTGTATTCTTTTGCAATTTATTGCTTTATTTCTGTAAATAATGGTGTACCTCTTAGGCCTTAATTTCAGGAGATTTTCGGGTCATGAGGAGTTTGTTCTCTCTTGTTTTGAATCCCTGCCTGAAGATGACTCTTGTAAAAGTATTCAGGTCGGAATCTTTGATTTAATTTTGATTCTTTTTTTTTCTTTACTTTTATTAACTTGGTATTTATTACTAATTAGTTTATATTGAAAATCTATTCTAGCCCCAAAAATATTCTTACCCATTCTTACAAAAATATTTTCTTTTTTTTGGAATAAAATCTGTAATTCTTTTTATACAAAAATAAACATTTATTTATTAAATACATAATGCATCATGAATTAACGGCTTATAAACCTTACTAGATAATAAAAATTAATAACCATGATGATACCCTGCTTTTGATGTATGTCATAACTATTTCAATACACGCTTAAATATTATAGAAATCGCATACGCTAGTGACTTAAAGTGGCTCCATTGGAAAAAATTCATAGAAGTTAAGATCCTGCAAATGTGAAGGTAAAGCAATGGGTCCTCACGTCCATTACTGCTTCTTGTGTTTTGGAACATCAAGATGATTACACATCTATCTAGAAAGATGTTTTGGAGCCCCATGATGCCTTTCAGCACTTCAGAGGTACATTTAGCAACTATTCTAAGAGGATGTTTTGCGATAAGCAAAAAGTTGCACCAGGCAGTAAACTATGGCCCCCAGATAATCATCCAAGGATTGCTGCTATTAAAAGTCCATTGAGATTTCTACAGTACACTGGCATGAGGATTATCCATCGCCCACTTATGCTTTTTATGAATGTTAACAATACCTTCGAGGCCCAGGACCTGCATACATTTTCTGCGACTTTCACTCTCTTTACATGGTCTGAAACATCATGTTCCATTTCACTTTTTATTTTCTAGGTGCGCATTAACATACCTCTGAGTTCCTTGGTCCATTCGCAGAACACCCTGTATATTACTTGTTATATAATTAAAAATTCTTTAAAAAAATATATTTTATATATAATTACCAGCTCCTGCTTCAAAACAATCTCCACGTCTGAACACGAGAACAAATCAATAAATTTGAAATTATATCATTCTATATATTGTTCGAAATATATGAAATAATACCATATTACTAATTTTAACCTTTTTATATCGTCAGGAAACCATATTAAAAAATGGTGAAGTTACTGTGTCGTAACAGAGAATGGTCATTTTTGATCCCTAAGAAATGAAAATTTAAATCTATATATTCTGTTTAGAATTACAATTGGAGTTGCAATTAATCTGAAGATTATAAATTTGTAAAAGCCTAAATTTAATGATCCTTACCAACACAATCTTGTCTTGAGCAACCCATCAGTTCCAGCTTCAAGCATGGTGCGACAACATATTCCATAATGACAATCCTGACGTATCTCGCTTCTAAAGGCTGCTGTAAAGTAATGGTCGAAATGCCACTTCTATTATCCGGGGTCGGTCTAAACTGAATAGGCTGAAAATAAAACAGACGGAATCATCAATATGGGGTATGAGCAAGCATGCATCTAAAAGGCAAGAAAGATTTAAAAAAAAAGTGCAAGATTTTTACATCAAAATTATCCATACCCTTCCAGCCTGATCACTGTATACACGAAATGTATCAGTTAGATCGTCAGTAAAGTGAATTCTTAAACTGATAGGAAAAGCTGATGCCCCATCTGATCGAATAACTTGCTGTATTCTGAATCCTCTTATTACTGTTGGAGCTCGAAGATCAATTTGCACCCAGTTATGTCCTGGCCTTGGAACGTTGCCACACCAGCCGTTACTGCTGTCAAGTCTTACCGCCTGCAATAAAATTTTTAAAAATATATATTTTCGCTGCAAATAATAACTAACATTTTTTTGCAGTATACTTAGAAAAGAAAAACAATGAGAAATATAAAAATAATTCGTCCAAATTCCTTTGATACAAGCATAGTCATCGAATTCTCTACTTACATTTTTGCCGTAGCCAGCTTCAACCCCAGAAACTTTTATGCTTGTATCAGGAATGATTCCAGAGCCAAGTCCTAAGTCACCAACAGGCCTGCAATCTTTATAGAGAGGATAAGTGTAAGATTTATTTGAAATATCAAACTTTAATACTTTAGAAGATAGTTTTGTACTATTTACCAAAGTTTGGCTCAAAGCCCTCTTTGCATTTGCAGAAAAATCCTCCAGCAGTGTTAGTACAAACAGTTGACGCAGCATCGCAAGTTGAAGCCGAACATTCATTAACATCTACATAACAAAGCAAGAAATAAACGTATTTTTAACAATTAAAATGCTTAATACAGTTTCAAATGTTTTGACAAAAGTTTTTTTCTAATACTAAAATTAATTCCAAAGTTTTTTATGGAAATATTACCTGTGCATGTAGGAACATTAGTAAAATTTTGGTCAGGTCCACAAGTTATAACAGGACTTCCTTCAAGTCTATAACCTCGGTGGCATTGAATTTTTGCTACATCGCCAAATAAAAATGTTCTTTGGGATTCAACCACAAACCCATTTTCGATTTCAGGAATTATAGGACATTGGGCTCCTTTAAAAATAAAAGAAATCAATTGTCACATCATTTAAGGGATACAACTTTTAAAGTACAAAATTTCACACAAAAGTCTCTCATAAAAATTGCATTAGAAGATATTTAAAATAGGATTGAACATTTTAACAATACTCACTTTCACACTGAGGGGGAGCTGATGACCACTTTCCATCACTCATACACAAAATAACGGGATCACCAATCCTATAATATCCTGGCTCGCATTCAAATCTTATCACCGTGCCATAACTTCTACCACCACCGTTCAAAACTGTTTGCACAGCATGAGGAGCTTCGTTCAGCAGAGGACAAGATGAAGCAAGGCAAACAGGCAGTTTCTCCCACTTGCCGTCTTCGGAACAACGAATGGTTTCTGTCGGTAAGCCACTTGGGAAAGCAAATCCAGCATAACACTGGTAGGTTGCGATGCCTCTGTAGGTAACATTGGTTGCTGCGACAGCAAACCCGCTGTCTATTTGAGGCACTGGACCGCAATATCTCTCTGTAAAAAAAGAAAGATTCTTTATAAGACTGCACTTTCATGTACTTCAAAAACAGTAAAATAAGGCACTAATTAAAATCTTTAAAAATGATCATTTTGCAGTAAATATTAATGCAATACGTTTTTCAATACCAGTGGAAGGTAAATGTATCACATAAAAATTTCTTCAGATTTGATGTATTAATCATAAATAATTAAAATTTTAAAGTGAAATTTAATGGAAATGTTAAAGCAATTTTTAAAATTTTTTTAAAAAATATCGATATAAAAACTTTTGTAGTGAAAAGGTTTTGTCACATTATATACAAATACTAGGAGAAAAAAGCTCACTTAGAAATTAATCTTTGGGCCTAACTTTGTAAGATTATTCCATTTACAGTAAACAAAACATACAAATGTAAATATAATTTTGGAGATGAGCGATCTCAAAGAAGGAACTTTTGAAATTAATGCCAGTATATTTTGCACCAAATCATAATTTGAAAAAAGAGCGAAGTAATGATAAAAAGACGTCTGTTTACATCCTAATATAAGAGCAATGGGACAGAAATTATTCCCATCACTGATTTTACAATGAGATTCTGGTAGGGATTTATTTAACACATGAAAGAAATCTTAGGAATCTTTGAAAAGTTTGTGTAAGGGCTCGAGATGTTTATATCTTCGCTTGGTGCAGGAGACAATTCAATAGTCATCAGTTACCTAAAGTGCATTCTAGGAATAATTAAAAAGCGAAAATGGGTAAGAAAATAACATTTTAGAATGAAGTTAACTAGGGTAAATTTATTATCAGTAATAGGAAATTAGTTAAGATTCAAATTAAATTAAGAGATATCATTATATATGTATACTTATATTCAAGAATAAAAAGTTAACTTCGAATAAAAGTTAACATCTGTATTGACAAATTTAATTACTTCATTTTTGAATTCTGTGGCATATTTTAATTTTACATATGCATTCTAACAGTTAAAAATTTCAGTTACATAAATTAAGAACCACTCACCTTGACACCTGGGAATATGCGGCACGCTCCACTGACCACTTTGCAAACATTCTATTTCAATCTCCGCTACGCCGGTGCTGAATTCTTGGCCAATGGGACAAGTGTATCTAATTTTGGCACCAAAAGTCCTTTCTCGACTAGATGCTATGGCACCGTTACCCACTGATATTTGAGGACAATCTAAAATTATGAAAAAAGCATATCAGGAATGAAACTATCGTTTGGAATAACTAAAAGTTAGTAGTGAACTGTACCTCTTCGGAATTAAGACATCAATAAAATGACGAAATTAAATGGAGGGAATATTATTATTTTTTGATATCATTTGTATAAAGAGAACTGACCTGCACTAAAACTGGCTTTCCATCCTCTCGCTGTATTGACGGGATTGCTGGCGAATAATACCAGCAGATTTCCACTGCTGGAAGTCATAGTAATCGAAGGCCTTGCCAACCCACTAAAGCCAGAACCTGGATGTAGAGGCACTCCACTCTCGGGGCTTATTCCATCATAGACCTGAAATTCAGGAATATTTTGCCTTGTTATGTACTTTTAAAAATTAATTATAAATAACATTTATTTTAATTTGAAACAAAAAGTACTTCTCTGGTACATTAAATCTTGTCTTTGCCAACAAAGAGTATTAAATTCAATATATTTTTGTTATTGAATATAAAATGCCCAATAATTTATTCTCTGTGTCAGTCACCTTTATAAAATAAGGTTTTTAAATTTATAATTTAAAAATAGAGAAATTCGAAAAATCGAAATCTAAAATGAATTCTACAAATGTTATTAAGAATTTGAATTATAAGCTAACCCAGTAGCAGATTTAGGTCTATTGTTTTCTAAGGTAATGGTCTTCTTTTATAAGCTGACAATTTTAGTTTCATATTTAAACCCATTTGATCTGAATCAGAATGCTAATGATTTATTTATTTTTTAAATAATTTTGTAAAAATATTTATGTTTTTAATTTTTTTTTTAAATATGCGTCTTGCGAAAAAAATAATGTAACTCAATTCTAAAATATTAAATCATCATTAACTAATGATTTCTTTACTTACAAACTGCCCGTTATGAAAAAGTATTACCAAAAATAATATACTGCAAAAAACATAACGTTAAAAATTAGTATTTTATAGAACCAATCAAGTCGAATATAATGTTATTATATGGTTAAAAGTCCAGTATTTTATAAAAAAAGTAATTACTCATATTTTAATAATTCAGTGTGCACACACACACATTTTGGTCTTTTAATCTTCTAAATAAAAAATATTTAGATTTTCTCCAAATTTATTATTTATTTATTTCAATTTTAAAAAGTTCCAACTGACCAGTATGCGACGCCATTCTAATAATGATTTTCGGCAATTGCATAGTCTATACATTGGGAGTCTACCGCTGACTTAATCTAAGCAATAAAATGATATTGCAGAAAATACTGTTGTTCGGATTCATTGATGATAGGCAGGGGTACATAAATGAAAGGCCATATCAAACAGCACAGGGAGGAACCAAAACTTATGAACGCTATAAACACGTGATATTTTTCGGTCTTTCCACGATTTTGATATTCTGAGCATTAGACAACGTTGTTGTTGCTTATGGCACTTCACAAACCCGCTAACAGAAAGCTGTCAATGATTTAAGCCGTAATTGTGCATCTCTTGTTTGTTCAGTAGCACCAACTAGGGCCAAGAGTACGGCTTGACTATTTTATGCTTCACAATCGCTTTCTACAAGGGGGCACATTCATACAACTCACAAATAGAACGCAGAAGAACAACCATGCCCGAACCGGAACTCGAAATCCGGGACGTCCAGATCATGGAAAAGATATGCTACCCTATGCCAAGACGCTGGCATACTAAACAATGTGCTAAATGGGAACTGCTGTTCTAAAATGTACATTTATTTCTGTACCTGAACAAAGTCATCTGAAGCAACTTGAAAGGCATCGAATTTCAAAGACACTGGTCCACCACCAAGTAGGCTGACATGATACGAACAAATTTGGTTAGAAGGGTAATTCGAAACTCCATAAGCGGGGGAAGACAGATTACCAGCCAAGGCAACTACTTCGATTTCACAACCTGGAAGAAAACATACACTTCAGTAATGATTGAAAATTTTGGGTATGACGTGTTTTTCTAAGGTCTTTTAGAGGCTAAAACGACTTAGCCAGCTCAATCAAAATACTTAAAAAAATCGATCAAATATTACAAATAAAATATGAACACAATCAGTAAAAGGAACTAAATGTAGACGAAAGATATAAAAGGTAAAAAAAATTTTAATAGGGGATAAATTTTAAATAATACTTCTATATTTTTAACAGCAAATAATTAATTTAATTAGTTGATCATAATTTTAAGTAAGTATACTGATTTTGTAGTTTAAAAATGGTTTTTAGATTGTAAAATTGTCAATAATTGAGATAAGCATGAAAACTTGATGAGGAATGATAAGAAATCTTGAGTAAATGAAATTAATAAGAAGACTTTATTTAATAAGGTTAATAAATAGGCTTGTATTAATGAGAGAGTTAATGAAGTTAATTGAAAGACTTGAGTAGAGATTTACATGAAGACCTGAATTTTTGAGTTTAGTTTCACATGAGGACTTGAGTTTTTATTAATGTTAGGATTTGAATTACAGAAATTAAAATATCAGGTAAATCGACCAAAAGATAAAGTAAATAATAAAATCATTTAAAGTCATGAGGCAAAATGTGAATACTTGGTGTACTCAATACAAAATACTTGCATGTGGGTATAGAAAGATTTATAAAAAAAAATGCGAGATAATTATTGTTATATGATGTACCCAAAAAATAAATGAAGTTAAATATGTGAGTTTCGAAGCAATGTCATCTAAATAATGATGGTACAGTATGAAGTTTATTGTAACTTTCAAATTGCCATAGAAATGGATAGTAAACGATATATATATTTAAAAAAAAACTGCAGGTGGTATTTATGAAGCATAGCTATTAAGTGAATGCAATTGAACCTTAAACATAAGGGAAAAAATTACCTGCTCTGAAGCGTATTGCAAATCCTCTACGGCTGTCTCCGAAGCTGGAATGGAAGTATATATAGACTCTGTTTGTTGTAGATAAAATAAATTTAGGATTGTCTTCGACTCCGCCCGTCATTTTGGCAAGCAATGGATCAGAAGGGCTGGCTCCGTCACGGATATGAATGAAGTCCTTGTCAGGTTCCAAATCAATATCAACCACCTGGAATTCGTGATATTAAATTATTCAAGAGGCAACCAAAATCTAAATTTTTATGCAAGCTAAGGAATGAAATTTTCAAAAATTATAAAAAATATTGTTCTAAAACTCAAATTTTATTTTCTGTTGTTGATTTCCTTTCGTAGTCCCATCACTACAGCGTAGAATCTAACATTACAAGTTAGTTCACGTGTAATACGACGATTTCTATTCATGATATATTTGTAATTCTTTTATAAATGAATGAATGACGACCATTAATGAATGAAATTATGAAAAGCCAATCATTCTGACATTTTTACGAAAGCGTGAATTTTACAGATAAAATTGAAATACATGTAGAAAATAAAAACAATATCTGTAAACATATTTCAATCAAGGGATTATAATTAATTAAAATGTTAAATTAATTTTGTTTATAAGATTTGGCGTCGCCAATTATGTCTAATCAAACCTAGTTGAATTTTAACATCTAATGTGGTAAGTTTGCGTGCATGATCTCAGGCACCTTAAAGGCTTCTGGGAGAAGAGCATGCAATTTTCTCGCTGAACGTGTGTGGTCTGACGCTTTTTATGAGCTCTATTTTAAAAGGAAAAACAAAAGCAAACCTTCTTTAAGTCTTGGCCATGTTTAGCATCCCCATCCTAGAGGTAAATCATGCTCTTTATTTAAACTGTCTAATTCCCTTTCTGTAAATAGTCTAATATTGTATATATTGAAATAATTAATTCCATTTATTTTAAATAAATAAATTATTTGTTTAAATAGGTTATTATGATTTCTTTTTCAAAATTCACTTTACCACTAGAGACCATCCTACATATATATTCATAAAAAATTCTATGCTTCATTTCTCTTCATGAGCAAGCATGGAATTGAAAATTAAGTAAAAGTTTTTTAATGAAAATTCATTCTAATTTTTTTTCTCATTACTTCTTCTTAACAATTGAGTCATATCTTTTTTATTAAATATCTGTCAATGGATTATAAATACCTCAAGAGTCAGTATTTTCCCAGGTGGAGCGGTAAGAACGTATAGGCATTCAAGACCACCAGGATACGGCTGAGGATACGTGGCTGACGTCAAGACTTGAGCAGTTGGTTGAGCAAATAATTCCCCGCCACATCTGACAGGCTCTGGTAAAAAAAAATTATAAATGAATAAAAGCTATACAATTGCCTGACTTTTGAAATTAATCATACTATTATATGTAAAGTTTGTGGAGTCGTTAAGGGGTTCAACAAAAAGTCCGAATTTGTGTAAAAGTTATTTATTTACAGGTTGTGTTACACAAAGACAATTAAATACAAAATTTTAAAATAATTTTAAGATAAATGCAATAGCATAGATCAAAACATGCCACCGTCTTTCCAGAACTGAGTCACAATGCTTAAAAAGGGCACTCACTTTGGCATCTTCATATAAGTATTACAAGAGAGGCTACAAAATTCATTTTTGTGTTTATGAGATAGGAAATCTTCAGATCTGTTTTCATTAATCTTCCAGTTATGAGATAAACAAAAAATGAATAAAATAATTTACTTTCATTCCGAAAAATTATTCTACCAAAGTTTATAAACAGCCGGCAAAAACAGTTCTTAGAATAATCTTAAACGACTTGCATATATCAAAATTTTTTCAATCAATAAAAATTTTGAAGATAAGAAAAGAAAATGTTTTCTCCTTTTGATTTTAAAAATGTCGTTTTATTCCGTTCAGAATTTTTTCTCTTTTGTCTTGATATTCGAAAAAATTCATTCATTTATTTAAATGCATTTGTGATCTTAAAAGCTTTTCATTGTGCATTTACTTAAAATGAATTTTATATGCATTTAATAAGAGGATTTTAATAGTTGCAGAAGAATCCAGAAGGTTCCCGATTTTATTTCCAAAGCGCAGTCTCTTTTATTATGATTTTTATATATTATATTGCGTATGGTAAAATTATTATCAAAATACATTGATGATAAATTCAAATATCCTAATTAATTTGCACATAAAAAAGAAAATATTTACCTAAATGAATTACACTATTAATTGCGATGATCACTGAATCAAATTATTTTTAAATAAAATGTTGTAAATTCCAAAAAGACTAAATATAAAATTCAACCGCCATATATATATATATATATATATATATATATAAAAGTTCCTACATGCATCTTATTCCGGAAAAGTTAATTTATCCTAACAAATTTTCACACATGTACATTTCCTAACAAATTTTCATATTTGAAGGCAATAGACTGAACTTCGGAGCATTCTTCAATCTGTGAACATGATTGTGGCTAAAAACATGATAGAAATGTAATTTTATTGATTTATTAACACGTTTTTAGGAAATATTATCATTATTTGAGGTTCAATAACTTGATATTGTTGGGAAAAATTAAAATTTTAAGCCTGATATGGTTATTTTTTCAGAGTTCGCCAAATGAAAAGTCCATCAGTATTATGGCAGTTTTACAATCCTTTTTCATCCATAGACGTTAATTCGCAAAATACATAATTTACATGAATGTTTGTGTAAGTTTGACATTCCCTGATATTCTCGCGTAATAATAGCTTATTTCTATGTGCTAATAATATTATCTAATGAATAATGCAATTAGAAGTAGAATTTTGAAGGAAAGAATTATGGCAGTGTTTTTTCTGAAACATTGAGATAGATATTCAGTTTTGAAGATTAAACTTAACATGTTGAAAAAAAAAAGATTTATTTCCGAAACTCTTAGTTATTTTACTTGGAAAAAAAATCTATTCTGTAACTTATCAAATTTGGGTTTCATAAAATAACTAATTTAAAAACATCTGCTTAGATTATGATTTATATAATTTGGATGAAAATTTACTGTTTACATATGATTCTGATTACTGGAGAGGTAATAAAGAGAGTAAAATAATCTATGACTTACCAGTTTTCCAACTAGCTCTGAAACCTTTCTTTTCCACCGATCCATCAGTACGAAATTTAATAATCATGAGGTTAGAAGCTGTCGTGTAGGACATGGAAGTGAGATCCGGGTTTCCTGATAAAGTGACCAAAGAGACGCTTTTTTCTTCTGTTCTTCCACCGACTTGTATTTGAACAGTATCAAAACTAGATTCAGTATCGAAATCAGAAAACTGAAAGAAGAAAAAAGCATATTTTTTAGGAAAATCAGTTTTGATTAATTAACTTTAGATTGGATTGAAGTGCCCAAAAATTCAGCTATACTTAATAATTTATGATATACATATTTATTATATTAGACAGATATGACGGTATTTATATGAGTTATATATCTATCAGAACTATCCATTGGATTCTTGAATACTTCTCAAAACTATCCACGATGATGATTATCACAGATTCCTTAATATCATTTGAATGCAGCATTATAACCAGGTAGAGCATCAAAAATTAATTTTAAAATAATTAATCGACCCAATGTAGTAATGGCTTGTTAGATTCGAGAAATGATGATTAAGGGTTCATAATCCAGTCACTCTGAGAACCACTATGTATTCTAAACTACATTCAAACTTGCTATCACTGGTAAAACATCTTCAAGTTGTTACAGTATCGATGTCTGTAGAAAAGGCTGCCGTTTAAATCATTGTTCCCGTCATCTTAAGGCGATATAAAACGTGACATAAATTCTTAATTATCCCGCTTCTTCAAAATTCTTCTTAATCAAATTTAATTCATCAATCAAAAAATCACTTAGAAATGGATACTTTAGAGTGTATTTGTTTAATGAAGAATAAAGCCCTCTTCGACAAAATTCAAAACCTGCATTAACAATTATTAATGATTCTTGAAGATTAACTAGTTGGTCTTTGAATATCTACAATCTAATTGAGTCCAGATAATATTGAACAGTTGAAAGTGTTAAGAAAGTGAAATTGAACACACGATATATATACAGATGTTGAAATTTAAAATTCATGAACTGTGGTATTTCAGTGTATTAGTATTTTTTATGGTTATAAACATAGTATTAATAATCACCTGAAGAACTATGCCGGTACCGATTGGTCCTTCCAACGTCCATTTACAATTTGAATTGGCAAAGTATCTGTTTGGGTAGTTTGGCGATTGGATAGCGTCTCCAGAGCTTTGTAGGTGGAAATGGCAAGATGCTAGAAAATTAAAATGCCAATTCTTTACTAAAGATTTTGATAAAATGCTTGATAAATGAACTCAACTTATTCATTTTCATTCAAAAACTTACTTGAAACACAATTTTTGGATATTACTAACCGCATGCCAAAGATAAATAATCAAATAACTTCCAAAATATACTATAAATTCAGTGAAAGGGCTAAATTAACGCGAAAAGTTAATGTTTCGTAACAATTGTACGCCAATACCATATATGGCATTCTCTGGCGTGACAAGTTTATTAAAGAGTATGCGAGAAAATATTGGGGAGATCATTACCCAATATTTTCTCGGACACTGGTTTAGATTGTTTTGGCCATTAATCTACCAAAATAATTGTATTTACTTTTATCTTAAATCTATATATACAAGCTATTTCTATAAAACTATCTACAAATCTATAAAACACATATGGCGAATGTAAAAAAGAGGCGGTGAAGTTCCATTAATTTTCTGGTTTTGAGGTTTCCGCATCATTTGTTAGATCGATGGACGAAGTTTTAGGACATTTGTTTGGAAAAGAGGAAGAAGAAAAATAATCCATTAGAATTACACTCTTCAAGGGCTGGATAAATGGGAAAAATGAAAGACAGGAAACTTTTATATACCCTCAGTATTTTTTTCTCTGAAATTTAAGTTAATGCTAGAATTTTTTTTTCAGGAGATAAAACCTAGAAAATCAAAATCTTAGGAGATAAAATCTACAAAATCAATATCTTAGGAGTTAAGTCTGAAAATTAGTGTAATAGAAGACAAGTCAAGAAAATCTGTGTCTTAGAATATAAAGTCTAGAAAAATCAGTATCTTAGGCGATAAGTCTAGAAAATCAATATCTTAGGATGTAAAGTCTAAAAAATCACTATCTTAGGATATGAAGTCTAAAAAATCCCTATCTTAGGATATAAAATCTAAAAAATCACTATCTTAGAATAAAAAGACTAGACAATCAATATCTTATGATACAAATATACGAATTTTTAAAAAATACCTGGGCAATCAGTTTCATCGGATTGATCTCCACAATCGTCTTCACCATCGCACAAGAATTTTCTACTGATGCACTGTCCATTGTTGCAATGAAAGGAATCTAATATATAGAAATTTTCCATAAGTTAAAATTTATAAAAACTAAAAAAATGCAATATAATTAGAACGGTACTCTGAATTTTTAATGCCTGTTTATACATACCTCTGTGACATGCTTTCAAGTGACATATAAAAGGCAGCAAAGTTTCACAAGGAGCCAGCTCCCATACTTGTGATTCTCCTTTAATTTTGGCCCGGACACATTCGCCTTTATGCGGTTGTGGTTGGTCGTGATCCCAGAAGCCCACATATTTTGATATGAATGAGCCACTGGAGGATTCTAGAGTGTTTGTAGATAAGCCGTCCACTGACGTTAGGCCTAAACACGTTGAAATATTTGTTAGGTATATTTGAGCAATATTTTAAAACAAGAATTGCACACAGAATTAGTAGTGACAATAAATTTGGTGTATGCAATTCATTATTTAAAAAGTATGCAATTATAAGAGCGCTACTTATTGTAACGTTTTACAAATACATAATATGAATTATAATTAGGAATTTCAAAGTTGGAATTATCAACAGATGAGAAAGGAAAAAAAATCGATTAATTTAGTGTTTTTTTAATATAAAATAATTACTGATGAAAATCTTAAATCAACATATTAACATTGAGAGTATTTATATTTAAAAATAGAAAACTAACATATTGTTTAATTTTCAGAAAATGATCTATACATTAAATAATACAAGAGAAAACAAAGCCACTGATTAAAATTTGAGTTTTTAGATTATTAATACAAACCACTTATTTAAAAGAAAATTATTTTTAACTGTATGCTAAAAACTACGAACAAGATTTCCTAATCTTTAAAGAATTCTACAGAACTAAAATCCAGAAACTTCACCGTTTTATTTATTAATTTTCTTTGGCTATAAATTAACCTTTTATATGCTCTGACCGAACGTCTTTCGTGCATCGAATAAACGCATTTTTCAAATACTAGAGTTAAAAATAAGTAATCAATTGTAAATATTATTAGATATATAAAAATTATAAACATCGCAAGAGTTCCATGGTTATTTAAGTTGAATTAATTTGACAATAGCATCTCCAAAAAGAAAGTATAATTACATTAGATATGGTGAAAAATTTCACAATTGACTTACTTACATCAAATAATACAATTATGTATAAAAATTCGTAGAAAAATCATTCATCATTTTTATATTTATATTTAAGAACAGTACTATATAATTATAAGTATTAGTATATGAACAGTTTATTGAAAATAGGATTTCTGCAAGTAGAGATATAATAAAACTAATCTCTAATACAATATTTGTTTCGCATCATAGCATTATAATTTAGTTGCAAAGTGACTGAATACATTACCTATCCAGTAGGATATTTCTCCCGAATCTCTTAAGCTCTTTAACGCTACTTTACTAGTAAAATTATTTTGACTATAATCTCCTATCAGGACTAAATCACCTCCGTACCTGAAAGGAAAAAAGTTCCATTAATACCTTATAACTGTATTTATAACTTCGATTTAAAATTCGATAACAGACTAATCCAAAATCTTATTTACTTGTAAAACGATCATAACTCTAGGTCTATTGTGCAATTTCAATGTTTTTGACAACCTCTTGCGCAAAAAAATGTAACGATGACAATGGCATTTCCTACTTTCTATTAAAGTGCTCAGCCAGCAGAATTGTTCTTTGGAAAAAATTTAAATTGAAAAACCGAACACCTCCTTTGCACTTCTTTTTATTTTTTCCAAGCTTTTGCGAACAAGCATCACTTAAACATCTTTATTCAAAACCTCAAATATTTTGGTATTTACTAATTGTAATTCTAAGCATTCAGAGGATAATGTTTACATTCTGAAACAGAAAAATTGCGAAATAAACGATCCGGAGTAGTCTCCCAAAAACGTTCTTGTACACTTTCCAATAAATTTTTCTTTCTCTTCCGCGCCCATACAATTGCAGACCTTGGATAAAGCTGAGCATGCCTTGCAAGGCGTTGGCCAACAATAATTACGAATTTGATATTTGTTACGAATCCAGCATTTTTACTGAGTATAGCATGCGAATATATACTAAGTATACATTTTCCCGACAGTTTGAAACCAAAATTTAACATCGAACTATAGCTCTAATCACAAGATAATAATCGATTTTGTTGAGCGAGGTTTATTGTGTTTATGAATTAAAAATTGACGGATGGTCCAACCTTTAAAGATTTAAATATCTATTTTATAATTTTCAATTTAGATGTTAAATCTGTGAATCAAATTTTCTATCGATTTCTTTTCATTTTATCATTATCGTATTGATTTATATTCGAAAAACCAGACGGGCTTCTCATGAAATGATTTCATTCAAAATTTGGTAGAAGTCTAAAAATTAGGTCTAATAGCCCTATACCAAATTAGATCCATCTAAATCAAAGTGTTTTTGAGTTGTCGTGTTCGCAGATAGACCTAAAGCAAAAAAAAAAAAAAAAAAAAAAAAAAAAAAAAAAAAAAAAAAAAAAA
>JAPMOQ010019505.1:3026877-3059633 GCA_026543055.1 Argiope trifasciata
AAAAAAAAAAAAAAAAAAAAAAAAAAAAAAAAAAAAAAAAAAAAAAATTGAGCACTAGGATGCCTAAAATGGGGAGATTTGTCAAAATCAACAGTTCGAATTTTTTAACAATTATAATAATTCTTCCTTATATACTTTGCTTAAGAGAAAGTAAAAATCTGATGTATGGCAAGAACCATGTTGTAGATATTTCTCTAAATGGTCCTCTTATTTTATAAATAAAAATTAAGAGAGATATAAAATTATGAAATATAAATTAAAAGAGATAAATTCTGACATATTTTGAAAATTAAGAAAAATCTGTTCAGACTGATGTTGTGAATGAATTTTTGTAAAGAAAATTACGGACAATGGAAAAATTTTGACCAACTAAATAATTACATCTGTATGAAATATATCACTATATTTATGAATGCTTAGTTAATTAAAAAAAATTAATATAAGAATTTTGGATGAATTTCTATCATCTAATATTTTTTCATTTTTACGAACTGAATTTTTTAGTGTTCTTTTTATTATACAAAATTTTGTTTTTCATTTTTAAAAAAATGATCGCTAAATACAAAATAGGATAGATTACTGAAGCTTAGAATAATTTAAGAAAAAAGTAACTGCGATATCAATAAAATATTTCTAAATATCACAAACACAGAAATAACTTATCTCGTAGTTTTATACAATACAAATAAATCCCCACTATTATTTTATGAAAGCAGATTAGAATTTGTCCTCAAAGATGAAAATTATTGGTGATCACTGAACGGATTAAGATTCCTCTTTTTTATTAAGCAATAAATATTTTTGATAGTATTTAATACTTAAAGAATTTAAAAGGATGTTGAAATTGCTCAAGATGCATTTAAGCAATTGTGAAATGGATATAAAACCCGTTTTAAGGAGATGAATTGATTTACGGAATATCTTAAGACTTTTTATTTGTAAGGTGGATTCACCTTATTTTTTTATTTTTTATTTTCACATCAATCTGTGACAAAAGTTATGCATTGCATCCTGAAATTTTTTATGAGATGCTTTTCGAAGTTTTTATTATTTGATTGCCCGTTTCGCATACGACTACTTTTTAAAATGAAACTTCTGACTGCTTTTCACGAATTCCTTGCTCCAAAATTATTCTTTTTTATAATTTGAAAATTGATATTTCGAATTTCAATTTCAAAGAAAATTTTCTAATAATATCCGAATGTTATTAGTTACCTCTGGTTCAATGCAATTCATTCAATGTTTTAACTACTTCGTACATGAAGAGGATGTATTGAAATTGTAAAAAAAATCGAACTCAGGATTTTGACGAATTTTTACTTTTTTAAGTTTTACTTAATCTAAAAAACACATTAAAAAAATTATTTCCGTCCGTCAGGATATCTGTATATGAACGCGATAACTCAAAAATACTTTGAGTCAGAAGGATAAAATTTGGTTGTTTGGTCTTAAACTAAATCAGATTTCGGCCAAATTTCGAATGAAATCCATTCCCATAAAGTTTCTCTCTTCTGTCCGGACACAAGTAAACAAGATAATTGCTAGACGTAAGACACTAAATAAATAAAATTTGATAAGCAAATTTAGTATATAAAATGTGAATCAGTATCAAATTTTGAATAAAATACCCATCAAATGGTTCACCATCTGTCTATCCATACTTTTGCATACATGTAAATATGATATCACAATAAATCAGGCAAAGGAAATTTAGTACATAATTTTAGTATCTAGATTGTTGATTTTTAACAAATTTTGAAATGAAATTCTTAAAATACCAACCGTCTATCAGTCTGGCATATATTTAGATGCCGTCTATCAACTATTGGCATATATTTAGATGCGTTCAACTAAATTCAAAAATTTAATACTGATTCGATGCAACCGGTCATGCAAATGTTACCCAGCTTTGCCAATTTCTGTTTCAAAAGAGGAATGCAAAATGAATTATCACCAAGAATGTTCTCACTTTATATTCCACACTATTCGTTTGAAGCCGAAACCGACCAGCCTGGATACGATTTGCATGACCGGTTGAGTCGGATCCGTAATGAAAGGGTTAAATGATTGAATTTTGTCTTGGGATCTTGTTATTAAAATTTCATTTACTATCAATTTTTGGAATTTACTACTGCAAATATGTAATAATTTAGATAAATGAAACTTGTTTCATAGTTTTAGCATTTAATTTGTTATCAAATTTTAACCACATCCATCAAAAAGTTGACAGTCTGTTGGTTTGTGCTTACACAAGTATGCAAACATGATCGTACAAAAATACAATAATTTAAATATAAGCTATTTCGTATTTGATCTTTTGTTTTCAATTGTAAATCTATATTAAACGTAGATTTCAATACATCTGAGAAAAAGAGGATCACAATACACATTATATTTTCTATTACTAGAATATTATCTCATCCCAACTATTAATAGATAAAAAGTAGCTGACAATCGCATACTATTAGGCTATTTTGTAACTACTATTCGCTAATGACCATGAGCTTAATAATGCCTAAGTACATTTACTATAAAGTATGTTTTCATTATATTTTATATATTTTCATTATTTCTTTCATTTTAGAGAGCATGAGCATTTATTAGATAGTTTCGGAGAGATCATTCCAGCTGATTCAAATAGTTCTGATACAATTTAAAAAACATTGAAGAAACTTTATTTTTATAATAAATACTTTTAGAGTATATAAGTAACTTTTAGAGTAAATAGGTAATGTATTTTATCTTTAAGAATAAAATTAATCGAAAATTCTCACTTGGAAAAAGTACATTGGAAAAAGTTACTCTTATACACTACACATGACAAAAAAAAGTCCTTTTCTTATCATCACTGAAGCAAGAATAACAAGTTAATGCTCAACTCGAAACAAGTCGCATCTTTCACTTCCTATTTCTTTCACCAGTTTTTACATTTATTTTTCATTAGTGATATAATGCTGTTATGAATGACTCGTAATATTACGATGTGAAAAAGATCAGTCTCAACTAGAGACGTGCTATGCGTCACATTCAAATGCCTTAATGGAATGATAACAAGTTTCCCTCAGGCAGAAACGATTACTCGAACGATCTAGCTTTCATGTGAATGATTTACTATATTTCCTTATCGTTATTAGATTTTTTTTCTTATGAAAGAATAAATTTTTTGTCATGAAAGCTTGAAGTTATGACTTGCTTAGTTTCCAAATGAAATCATAGAGGTGATGTTACAACTAAGTACGAGAATTCTAGATCTAGTAAGTTTGCATTTTTTAGATGGCACGAATTTGTTTCCTTGTTTTGTGGATTTTGATTGGAGCATCAAATCTATAGGTTTTAAATTTCAAATAAAATTGTTTCCTAAGAATTTTTTTTCCGAATTGTTATGAAGTAAAAAATGACATTTTTATATAATTCTTCAACAGAAAATTCCAAACCTTCACATATTCATATTAATTCCAATATACATATGTTACAACCTTTTCATATTCATATTAATTCTAATTATTTCCGAAGAATTTTTTCAATGATGTAAAAATGACATATGATTCTTCAACAGAAAATTTCAAATCTTTACATATGTATATTAATTCTAAATATTTCCAAGAAATATTTAAACAAAAATGTAATAATAAAGTTAAAAAAAATCAGTTGTTCATTTTTAAAAGTCTATAGGAATGAAGATATTAAAAAATATTTGGTTTAAAAAAGTCAGAAATGCAAAGAAGTTTCAATTCTCAGATCAGAATGCAATTTTCTTTCCCTCTTTGGATAGACTGCTCCAATGTGGATAAATTAATTCTAAACTTTTGAAATCTGGCATTTTAAGAATTTTAGAATAAAATACCCCATAATTTTAGTATCAACAGAGCGGTTAAAAGAAATCAGTGTGAATCGATAAGAATAAAGCTATCGAAATCAACGAATTATAAAGATTGAAAATTTCGAAAGTTAAACTAATGTAGTAAAATGGAAAGTTCCTACGGTTTTGATAAATGAACTCTTCAAAAAACTATTTAGCATGGTGGTGAATATTGACTTCTGCTATTTTAGATCAGATATCGCAATTTTGAAACCCTGTCAGATGACGACACCTAAGTTGGCAACTTCCTCGCCAAATTTCAGCACCACGCCAGAGGTAGGAAGTTTGGCTCCAAGGAATTTAACGAGCACCAGACTCGCTTACAGAATGGTACTTCGGCGGAATCGGGTCTCGAGCCTGAAATCCCCCATTTCTGAAACCGAGACCCCCAGGCCACCGCTGTTAGGTGAGCAAGGGTCCTCTTCTAATTCTACCAACGAGTCCATCGTCTTATTCATGAGTTTGGTAGAAGGAAAATCCTTTGAATCTTTCAAGTGATATAGTTATAAAATTCCGACAGCTGGTTCCAATTTCTGCTCACTCAACTGAAGTGAAGATATTTTACTCACTACATGGGATTCAATGATTTCAAAGCGATAAAAGAAAAAAATATCTAGAATTGGATTTTGAACAAATTTTTTCTGAAGTCGAGCGTTAATCACCAAACTACTATGATTGTTTCATTTTGCTATTCTTTTGCAATCGTTAAATTTAGGACAGTATTTCTAGTTAGTAAACTATTATGAATAACGCAAAAAAAATTATATCCTTTTTTGCTTAAATAAACAATATACTACAGAAGAAATACAAAGTCAAATCTTGTATTCAATTTCCTGCTACTGTTTAGAAATTTCTTCCATTTTCGATCATTTGAAATATAGAATTTATTTAGTATATCCTTTTTTTAAATGTTTTATAGACGTTAGAGACATAAAAACACAGCTGATTTCTTACCTCCCGCAGATTTCTGCCGCTTTTTTCCAAGAATGCCTAATATTAAATAACCTATAGCAATGAATGTCGTCCTGCGTCCATCCTGTCAAAAAGAGAAGAAAATTAGTATTATACTCATTGAGAAAAACAAAACATATAATTTCGTATTTTGCGTAATTTTAAATACAATAAATGAATAAAAAGTAAGAAAATAGAGAAAACATTAGCGTGTAAATGAGACGGCATCTATGTACCTGAAGATGAAGGTTTGTTTGCAGTTTCTTTCATAAAGACAAAAGAAAAGGTAGTCTTTTCGAAATCTAAAATTAATTAAAATATGTTATTTTTAAATAAATTACGGAGGCAATCGACTCTATTAGGCATTTTTTTCATATTGTAGATTTATATTTATGAAATTTTTTATGCATTCTTATTAGAATATAAATTCGCCAAATATATTTAAAAAAATTCTTTAAAACAAAAAAATATTTTTTCACAAAATTTCAAACAATTATAATTTTTTAAAAACTTTGAAGTTTATATAAATTGCACTTTTAAAATTTAAAAATATTTCAAGTGAAAAAATGTTTTAGTTTTTTTCTCTAATTATCGTAATAAAATGCATTTAAAACAAAACTAGGTACGGCTTTAAAATTCTATTTATATATAAATTTTTAGGCATACTTTTATATGCATGCAATGAGTTTTCATACGAATTATAATTTTTCTGAACTAAATTAAACTTTTAACAGTCTAAAAAAAGCTCGCAAAAAAATGTGTAATTTTTATATTTAGCAGGAATCTTTATTGGAGATTTTAAACTATTTATTAAAAACCAAAACAATTTGAAAATAAAAAGAACACAACAATTTGAATCTAAAAGAGCCATTTTTAAAGAAAAGTGATCATAATCGACAAAAACCATTAAATATTCATTTTATAACTCGATACACCTTATAATGCTATTTTTGTCTTATATAAGCCTATTTTTTGAAGCTGAAAGATTCAATGGAAAATTTTAAACTTTCGTCTCCTCCCCCCCAGTCCCGCTAATTTCACTGCCCCCTTGAAGAGGTTTTTGTTCATTCTTCTCTTAAAAACACTATATCTTAATAAAAATATGACGTAAAAACATATTTTCTTACAGTCCTTAAAAAAATTAACAATAATGATTTTTGGTAGTTATTTTCTTTTGCATTTTCAATAAATTTTCAAAATTTAATTTAATGCGCAGTTTGTACTGATATTTCTATTATTATAATGAAATTCAAATTAATTTCATTATTTCATAAAACAATTCATTCGTGTACTTTTACAAATGTTAATATAAAGAGTTGTTTTTTTTCTGAACGTTAACAGCATATAGATGAAGGATTTCCACGTCTACTTATATTTCTTTCTTGCAAAATCATTTACTATTTTTCCAATCATCATTACTAATCTCATTGATATGAGATACTCTGTTCACCTACTATGTCTGAAGGTTAAGAACCTTGAGTTCAAGCCCTCCTGACACTCCCCTCAATTCGGAATTTTTTTTCTTTCCGTAGTCTATAAACAATCTTCAAGTTGTACGTGCAGTAATTTCAAGAAGACTATTGCACGAAATTTTAATACTTTTCTGTAAATAAATTCTTTACAAAATTTATTTTATAAATTTTTTGAATAAACTTAAATATATATTCTATTGCTTTGCAACCAAAACCTGTTTGACATTTTTTTTTTGTGCTGTGCGATTTTCGAGTTTCAATGTAGCTACGGTTATCATTGTATCCCTCTTTTTAGTGACGATTTGGAAAATGCTAGATTAATTCCTTTTCTCCAATTTATAAAAATAGTTTTCTTTTGAATTTTTAAAAAAATGTAAGAATTTTTTTCTTACAATTTATTTGCAGACAACCATTTATTTATATTTCAATTGCTAAATTAAAAATCACTTCCTTTATAATACATCTTGGAGGAGGGGTAATTTTCGAAATACGCTAGTTCGTTATCATTTTTTTAGAAAAGGAAAAAATTTTAGAAAATATTAAATTGTAAAAATATTTTTACATTTTTGTGCAAAATAACATTATTTTAAAAAGGAAAGATTACAAGTTATAATTGGAACAGTTCAAAAATGTCAAAAAATAGTCTTTTATGATTATTACTTTCTATTTAAAATTTTTTAAGTAGATATAAACAATGATTATTGTAAATAAATATTAATTAAGTAAAATATATACGATATTAATTCATTTTAAAAAAAACTTTTAAGCTGGTTATATTTGTAGTCTGGTATATTATCTGTTAATTGCTCGTGGGAAATTACTCATGTATGATGGGGGAAAAAAAAAAGAGTTTAGAATGCTCTATGGGATTGTCGGAACCACAGCTGATATGTAGTTTAATATGTAGTCGGTTTTCAGGTAACAAATGCTCATTGAAGGAAAACTTTCAAACATTTTATTTAGGTGATTGATAAAATATTAATGAAAACTTTCAAATAATTTATCTCACTAACTTCGCAGCATTAGATTGTCTAATATGTATCCATAAAATATTCCAAAAAAGTTATTCAATTATGCCAATTTTACATCCGTACAAATTTGTCTCCAAATTAAAAAAAAAAATTCTTTTAAAATATTTTAACTAAATCAAACAGTATTCTTTTTCTTTTTTTGTTAATTATATTTATGGGCATGCGTATTACGATGATAACGAATATATTATTTACATATTGGAATGTTAAATTCCTTTAACCATATTGCTGTTATATAATTATGAACGAATAATAAAATAAAGATAGACAAATCAAGCAAAAAAGCATTTTCATGTCACTATGTTTTGGAATAAAGACGCAAACTTCCTTATTTTTTTTACAAAATTTTAAAATACTTCCCAGAACAATATTTAATAAAAAATATCGGAAACAATCCACAAAACTTTGTTGCTACGTAATATAGATAAACAACGGACGGATATGATAAAAAAAATAATAAACCTCAGAATTTCTCATAAAATATTGAGAAATAATTTGGTTGATTTTTTATATTTCTTTTATGACGATCTCCAATAAAGTACATGATAGGTTTCTCTGTCAAATAAAGGTGTTTAGACTTTCACATCAATGACAGAGTAATCTAAGTAATTGTTTTTGTCAGTTACTTTCGTATCTGAAATTATTTTGAAATTGCACTTTTCAATAAGACGAAATAAATTTCAAATAAACATACAAATAATTTATTTTTAAGTTTATCGAATTCTCTTTCAATGTGTAGTCCCTGGGAAGCCAAACTTCGTTCGGCAACTTTTTTTTTCTGTGAAATCGTAAATAAAATGCTATCCTACGGCGCGTTTAAAGTTATAAGAAAAATCTAATTCAATTGCAAACACGCAATCAAACATGAGAAAAATGTATGGGAGTCCTTAACCACTATGTTTTTTCAGGTCTTATATTACAACATACTAATTTATATCTATACTTATAATAAAGCTCAATGTGTGTGTCGGTGTGTTTGTTGGTGCTCTACAGGCCAGACCGTTGGACTTACAGCTACCAAATTTGGTATATGTATACCTTGGAGGTTGGGAATGTGCAGCTAGGAGCCCATTTTCGAATTTTTAATTAGAATTAGAATTAAAATTTAAGCAAAATTTCGACGTTTTTCCGCTATAACTTTCGAAAATATTATCATACAAACATGATTTTTACATCAATTTAAGGATAAAAACATTAGCTTTCTAATGGTATCAGAGTTTTAATGTAAAACTTAAGTTTCTATTTTTAACGTATTTTTAAAGAAATATTTTAACCATGTTTTTTTAGCTGGATAAAATAAAAGAAAACAATGACGGAAGTTCAAATATAAAAAAAAAAAAACTATCATCGCAAATAAAATTTAAGGAAATGCAACTTTTAGCACGTGTCTGGATAAAATAAAATAAATATAAAATGTGATATTTTCTAAAAAAATAAATGCTAAGGAAAGGTTTCTATAATCGTTTGCTATATCTAAATAATTAATTCAACAAATCTTTCTTTATTTACACTAAACCTGATTGAATTTAGACAGGATATGCATTGAAATCCCGACTTAATGGCATATTTCTATAATCATTTGCAATATCTGTATCATTAATTCAATAATTTTTTTCCATTATAAAATGAGATAGTTTCTAAAAAAATAAATACAAAGCCAAGGTTTCTATAATCGTTTGCAACGTCTAAATCATTTATTCAATAATTTTTTTCCCTTTTTTGTTTTCTAAAAAAAAATTCAGGCCAATCAATGCCTGGAATTACTTCAAGGCTAATGAATATGTGATTTAATTGAAAATTTTAGAACGCATTACTCATGGCGAACCAGCTGGTCGCCAAAGGCGGCTAGTACTTAAATAAGCCGGTGTCCTGCCTTAGAGGTTGCGCGTCTTCACCGCATTCCTGTCCTAGTTCAGACATGGTTGTTCTTTACCCTTTTCTATCTGTAAGATGTGTGAAAGGGCTCCCTTGTAAAAAGTGTTGGTGCAAGCAAGTGTGCTGCTGTCAGTCTCATATGAGCTAAAAGTCAGACTTGTGCCTTCGGGTGTTCAGGGCCTTTACCCTCAGAAGCTGCACAAACTAAGCTCAAGTTGTCAGCGGGTTTGTCTAAGTGCCATAAATAACAACAACGTACAAGAATAGCTCGTTTAAACTTATAAGATCTCTCGATCTGAATTTCGTGCTTTTTACTTCGTTTAACAAAATTGATACAAAATCAAATTTGAAAACCTAATTAACTTCCTTGATTTATTTTAAGCAAAAGAAAAAAAAAAAAGCAGAATAAACTAAATATTACCGCATAGTAATTGATATCATCAAGAATTCGTCTTCCGTGGCACCTAAGAGGAATGAATTGCTCATTGCGTTTTAAAGACTTCGCGTGTTTTCAGCGGATATCCGGGTTAAACACCTGAGGATTTCACTGTCTCATCTGACGCATGCATAATTGAGGGTTTCCGAACGGAGTTAAAACCATGTAGCCATAAAATCTTGTACGCGTGAAAAATGTTGCACTCGTTTAATTATTGCTTGTTGTCCGCTGAGGAAGAGTTTTTTGACCATTAAATTAACCATCTGTTTTTTAACCTATATTTTAAAATCAATCAATCATTTAGTGGGTATTTAAATTACATTTTAATGCCATACAATTAAAACTAATTTTTATTAGCTTTTAATGATATTAATTTAAGAATATGATGGTTTGTTAACTGCGGCTATAATTCTTGTTTAGAACTTAAAATAAATTTTATCTACCTCAAACAAACTCAATTTATAGAGATAACAAAGCATTTAATTGTTTTCTCAATCATCTTGTCTATTCATCTGTTGTACATTTGCGTATGCTCAAACTGGTTCTCATTTCACCAAAATAACACCAAAATAAAACTTTAATTTAATGCCGAAGTAAAATGTGAAATCTTTATATAATTTCAAATTGAAAACCAGTGGGAGTGGTTTCCGCAAAACTTTTTCACATATCCTTTAATAAAGTTGTTATCCCAGAAAATGCCTTGCATGGCAATGCAGTACAATAGTCCCGAAATTTCGACCTTTAGAGGGGATTTATTAATTTTACTAAATCTATCTCGCAACCCTTGGAGAATCATTTGGCTATTAATGCCTGGCATGCGGTTAGTAGTATCCGAAAATCGAATTTGAGTTTTGGATGTGTTTTTATAGACCACTGAAATAAAATTTTGGCACAGATCCAATACCAAATTTTATACATTTAAATCATCAAGTCTTTGAATTATTACGCTTGCCTGTTTCTGAAAGTACAGGCAACAGACAATTAAGCCCTTGTTAGATTTGCTTCAAAATTTGAAAGGTGTGCTAGGCTATAGTTGTTAACTTTGTGTATTGAATTTTATCCAACTAGTTTGCTCCGTTTTGTAGTTATCATGTTCAATCAAATTCGAACAAATGAGCACGCAGATTTCCTTTGAGTGATGTTTGCTCAAAATTTGATAAAAATCTACAAATTTGGTTTCGGGTCAATATATTAGATTTAATCCTTCTAGATCAAAGTGTTTTTAAACTAACTTGTTTGAAGACAGGAAGTCAGAAGGATATTTTTCAAAAATGTGTTTTTCGAACATAGGGAGGTAAAACATGGATATTCGTCAAAATCTGGTATGGTATGGTGTGTTTTACTGGCACAAGGTCCAATTCTGGACATGCTGCGCCATCCACAAGGATTTTTAAGTAGTTATAATATAAAATGTAAATGAAAGAAGGGTATATTGTAAAAATGTCAAAGCCGAGAAGATCCATAATTTAAAAAGTTGTGGTACATGAATAAAAATAAATCTTAAGTATTAAATGCTATGAAAAAAATTAATGGATTTTAAAAAGTCAAAATCTGTAGTTCAATTCAACATTTCGAAAGAATGACAAAAAAAGCATAATAAATTCCGAAGAAATACTCTTCTTACTGCAAAGACCGTCTATGAGGAGTAAAATTACCCATAAGACCATTAACGAGACTGGGAAATGACTGGGAATCAATTTATTGCATAATTTTCAACATTTTTCATTTTACAATTAATTTTGAAACCCTTTCATTATTTCATCAAATAGGGAATCGTATTGTTTTCGAAATCATTCTATTATTTTAAAATTAAATAATTTGCAAACATCATAATTCGTTACAAAAATTATTAAAATAGTAAAAAAAGTGAACTTGTTATGAGGTTCATTTCAAATTTTATGCTTATATTGTCATTAAAATATGGAAATTATAATGATATTTGATATTGTGAACGTCTGAAGTCTAATGAATTCTAACGATAATAATTTGATTCTCTGTTCCTTGGAACACTTTGGTTGCAATGGGTCTGGCTCTACTAAATTCGATTTTAAAATCAAGTTCTTTTAAGCTTCTATTGCGGATATTTTTTGAAAGCAGGATGTGAGCTGAGTAGTAATCTTACATCAACAACTCTTTGTTAAAAAAATGTAATATTCGTGGATGATCACCATTGTGAGCATTACACTTAGACTTTAGCCCTTCAACAAAGCACCACTATTATTATAATAATTTGTATTTCTTTTCAGAAATTTATTGAAAAGTTCCGACCATTCAGAAATATGACGTTTATTGCACTTAGTAATTGGATTAGCACTCATTTATCACGTCAGAGAACACTTTGCATGTCACTGGCTTACAATAGTTACAAAATATTTACACTAATTTAGCAATTTTACTCAATCTTTGGCGATTAATAGTATCCAAAAGTCGAGTTTCCATTTTAAGTACGTTTTTCTCAATCGATTGAAACTAAGATTTGACAAAAATCTGCACTTGTAGTCACAAATTCTCATTATTTAATATATATAAGTCAGAACGTCTTTGAATTATCGCTTTGTTATGTATATGAACATACAGACAGATAGACACTCGATCCTTTGTTGGGTTTGGCTCGAAACTTGACAAGTGTCTATACTATAGATGTTAATTCTGTATACCAAATTTTATCTATCTATTTCTCACCTTTTTGTACTTATAGTGTTAATTTATATTCCTACAGTGGGACAGAAGTACTTTCTCTGAATAGATTTTATTCTAATTTGAGGGAGATCTGCAAATTTGGCGCAACAGTCTTATACCAAATTTCAACAGTCTTGCTCAAACTATTTCAAGTAATATTTGTAGCAGAAAAACAGACAGACATCTTCCAAAAATGCATTTTTCGAACTCAAGAAACCTTAAAACTTGGAGACTCTTGAAAATCTTGAGTTCACATTTTTTGACGATTACGGGACTTCCACCATACTTTATATACAAGAAAGTAAAAATTGACTTAGACTTTAGTTTTAAATAACATTATTTCCTACGACTTTATAATAAAACCTTATAATAATACATAATACAGCTAATGCAGCTAAATCTCAATTTTTTTATAAGAATAATTTTATCAGCGGATTTTAAAATTCCTCTTTGCTTTCTAGTCTCATTCAAAAGTTCTTAATTGCGTTTTTATTTTTAGAATTCTCAGACACAAACTGAGGATGTTCCACAAAATAATGTTTTTCGTACCACAAAAGCGGTCAGGCCATGAAGAACTCGGTTAGATTTCGCAAAAATTTATTTGTTCTTTAATCCTTTCAAAACAAGAACTAAGAGACGATGGGAAACTGGTTTTGTGAAATCATCCTTGAAATAAAAGAAATTTTACCGCCCTGAGAATATCTTCAAAAACACAGAAGAGTTAGTTAATCTCGGAGACTATGCCCCGCAAGTAGACTATTAAAATGAGATGGCTGCATCATCATTTCGTTACGGTCATCCGATAGATTTCCTGTATTCTCTTTCCGGATCAATTCATTTCAGTTCTGCGTCGCGAAACAGCAGACGGAAATAGATTTCACTTGACGTTACTGTTTGCATAAAACGGCTTGGGAACCAAGATTTTAATGGAACGTTAAGAAAATGATTACGCAAAAGCCCAGTTTCCAAAAACTATGTCCAGTAAAAATAGAATTTCAAGGTCAGCTAAGAAATACTCTGCTATCTCCATAGTTTGGACAACAAATAGAGCTAATAATTCGATCTAGTGATTGACATTTTTCTGTTTCAGCGCATGTGTTTGACTTAATCATGTTTAGTCTGCAAAATTTGTATCTTTTCATGCGTGGTTAATCTGCTTTTTTGAGCCACATATAACCTTGGAATGGAGTTTTAATTTTTCAATTGATATATTCTTTCAGTGGCAGATTAAAATCAGATATATTTTACTTTAAACTCGTAAAAATGTAATGCTTTAAGATTTTATTTAAATTCAATGCCAAATTTTAGTTTTAATATAATGCCTCTAAGGCTGGAAATCATTTTATTTTGTATTAATATGATGTTTTAAGACTGATATATTTGTCATGCAAAATCATTTATTGAACAAAAAGAAAAATATAGTATAAACAGTTGACAAACAGACTGATATACTTTTTGGAAATTGCACGACATAAAATTGATTATGCACAAACTGCAACGACTGTGCAATCAAGCAAGAGAAAGACAGGATAAACGAATCAAGTCCTTAGTATTATCAAGTTATTATGTTTCCAGATTAGAGGTACGAAATTGTTTATAAGAGCCAAAACGTCTTGCAATATGGAAGATAAGCAAATATGGAACGATATAATTTTAAAAGGATTTTAAATAACTAAGAATCCTTTCTATATTAAAAAAATCAATCACTCAATAAAATTATGTATTTCATGGAAACTAACCGGCTTTGGCAACTATTTGTTGACCCGGAATATTGGCTTTCAGGGATACTAAGTATTAATTTCGAATACCTTTATTTAAAATTTCACTTTGTTATTTGACAAAATTAAAAAAATAATTTAAGGGAATCAGTGTACAATAAATTACTGAGTATATTAATTAAAGACTGCTTGTACTATGAAATAAAATTCTTACTTCTGAGTTAATTTCTAATATATATATATATTAATTTTATCACTGCAAAAGCATGTATTTGAATGTTTTTATGGAGCAATGAAATTAGTATGAATTTCATCAAAACAATAATTGTTACAAATTGTGTATTAAATTAATTTTTAAAAAGTATCAAAATGAGAAAAAAAAACCCTGACAAACATGAAATTGGTATTTTTAAGGCATACTTTATTATAATGTTTTATGGTAGTAAAAAATGTTTGTGTATGTTTTATGGTAGTGTAAAAATAATTTTTGAGAATAAATGTTTCCGACCGATTCAGCTGAAACACCAAAAACTTAATTAGTTTTAATAAACATATTTTAATTAATTTTCGAACTTTAAACATACACATGTGGTGAATTTCATCAAAATATGAAAAATGTACAAACATTCATCTATATAAGTTTATAAATAACTTATTCTTTTTATAATTTAAATTGAGACGTTCCTTTCTAGAATTCATAACATACCATTTTCAAAAAAAAAAAAAAAAAAAAAAAAAAAAATCTTATATAACTTTGAAGAACGAATTATAATGAGTTCTAGAAGAAAGGCATAAGCGGGTATTTACCTTAAGCAGTTATGCAACGGTTGGAGGAGAAAAAAAGCTCCCATAATAATAATCATCTGAGTATGAAAAAGCAAAAATTTGAAAACACTCGTTTAAGACACGTTACTTATGAGAATCACGTTCAAACGGTTTTTCTCTCAAGACCAGGAAATAAAAATGGCAAACGAGTAGACGATGAAAAGTCAAGTTCTTATCCCTGCAGGGTAAAATTCTTCGCATGGTTCCATGATTTCCTAGGTTTCTTCAGATAAAGGCATGGAAAATTCTTGTTCCGTAAGGAGCGGCGGAGCGGATGAGTAGTATTTTCTGATTGTTAGTGGCAGCAACGGAAAATCGTTTTCAGATTAGAATAATTTTTCGAAGACTGTTAAAATATTTTCAACGTTATTTCAATTCATTTCAAATATCTTAATGTATTTCTATATAAAATAGTAATTAAAATTATTCTTAGTTATAAATTATTTTTAATTATAAAAATAATTCTTCTAATTAAAAATATTTTAGTTTAAAAAATGACTGCAATGACTTACATCAATATTGACATTTTTTTTGTTCGTTAAAAATTTCATTTTTTTGTTTTATTTAATTTACTTTTAACTGAATCGAATGATTTCACTTCAAAATTATGCAATATCTTACAATTCTGAATTTTTTTCTAAACCAAAACGTAGTAATTACAACGATAAAATAAAATATTTTAAAATATCCTTTTTCGATTTGTTTTTCGTTCTTTAGTATAGAAATTGATTAGTTTAGGTTTGTACCTAATAAGCATTTCTAGTTATAGATAATTTTCCGGATTATAAATTGTGTGAATTTCAGACAATAAATGAGAATTTTTTTTTTAATGAAAATTATATCAGAAAATTTTATAAAATAATATTTTTATAAATGGTATTTAAATAAAATGAAGCCTATTTTAGTTCTATTTTTTCTATACCTACCACTGTTTAAGAGATAAAGTAATTCTTTAAAGCAATTCTAATTCTTTGAAGTCGTGCCGCTGAATATTAATTATTATAGAGGGATAAGTAACTCAGATAAAATTAAATTGATTAACATTAACAAGTGTTCACGAACACTAGTTCTTTTAAAAAAAGGTTTTGGCACTTCAATAAACCACATTTGAAAATTTAATAATTGTTAATCAATCATTCTGACTTTAAAAAATAAAATTAATTTTATTGGGCAATTTAATTAAAAATATGTCTTATAAATTACATTATTTTATTCATATATAAATCAAGGAAATGCTCAAAATAATCTGTTCAATACTAAAAAGCGAAATATTAAAGTTATAAAAACTTTTGAAAAGAAGTATAAACTTATTGTTAACAAACTATACTGGTATTTTACTTCTAAACTTATTTTCAACGATGATAGGCAGTTAAATATTTTAAGTATAATGCTTTAAAAAACACACAAAACGTTTCCCTCTGTTACTGAACGAAATTTTATTGCATTTATTGAATACTATCACAGCGTTGCCCGTGGCATAACATTCAAGAGGAAAAATTAGATTTAAACTAAGTATGATTTATTTTATCTCGGATTTCATTCTAAGTTCTATACATTCTAATTCAATTACAGTGCGTTTTAAAGTGAAACGGTTACTTCACTCAACAGAAGACTCCCCTTCCTATGTGTGGACATTCTCTCTCTGATATTTTTTAACTGAATTTTTCTATTCTCTACATTTCAATCATCGGATAACAAACGAAGAGTTTTAGCATTTAATGGGTGCCGGCCAAGATAGGATTACTTCCTATCAATCTTTTTTTTCTTTTTTTTTGGCGACTGGGGAAGAGGATATTATAATTTTTGAATCGCTGTTTAAAATCAGTTGTAAACAAAGAAATATATCGCATATGCATACTACAGCTCTTTCTATTTGAGCATGCGCAGTTTGAGGTTTTCTCGCATTCGCAGATAAGTGTAAAGCACAGATACTGCTGTTTTACAGATGCTCAAATCGTAGTTGGGAAATAATTAAAATCACAATTATAAAAACCCTTTTTTTAATTTGATATGACTACAATATACTAAAACCTTCTCCAATAAATGTCCTACAAAAAGGTACAGATATCTCCAATACTAGTTAAGTATTTCTCGAGTTTTCCTCTTTCAAATATAAAGACGCTTTTAGGAAACTCCATTTTATTCTATATATCAATACAGATTCTAAGAAACTGATTAAAGAATAATCAGTGCCTTTAGAGCAATGAATATTTTGATAAAGTTATTTTTTATACGTATCACATCGGGAAGTATAATGTCTGACCTGAAACAGCAGAGTTAATGCCGATTTTTAGTATTCGAAGGAAAAGTGGGATATTTACAATGGTAAATCTTTTAGACATTTAGCAAACGTCTTCAAAGAAGAGATAAATTGTCATGAAAGAATAAGTTACCTCGAGTATTTTTTTGTGTATGTGTGTATGTGGCATCAGCAGTTTTGATCCTTGAACGTAAATATAAGCTGGGAAATGTCGATTGGTACGGAAAAATATAACATGAAATGTTGTTTTGACGGCTGAAAGGATCATTTTGCAATTTATTGCTGATAAAACAATAAGGTTGTTATTGTAAGAAGAGGAAGGGACATAATGAGCTGAAAGCAAACAGGTAAAAAATTTGAAAAGCCTTCATTTGTTTATTTTGACAAAATTTCGATTTTTTTAATAATTGAATAATATTTTTTTTTTAAATCTTGTCAAAAAATAAAAAGGGAATGTAGAAAATTGCTTTCTGTATTAAATTTTGTGTATTATTTTTAGAATGTCGAACTAAATACGATTTTTTTTATTGCATACAAACATGAATTTTAAAATCACGCTAAGCCCACTTTCATAATCTGTGCTGTAAATTCTACAATGCCAAATAAGAAAGCTACATTTTCGGTTTTTTTTGCAAATTAGTTCCATTTCCGACTTGTTACCAGCCAATATTTAATAAAATTTTAAAATCTTATTTTATTTTCAAAAGCGCATGGAAATATTTAGAATTTGTTTAAATAATTTAGAAATTAACAAAAAGCACCAAATATTAAGATGCATCAATAAAATTTTCAGATCCAATCTCTTCGTTTAAAATTTGGGACACTTCAAGGGACAGATACTTTCTCATTCACACGAAACCAGTCTTCCCTAATCCAAAATAAGGATATCAGTTATCACTACGCTAAAGTATAGGCGTCAATTACAGCTAATGAAGCCAAATATGGGCGAACATAATAAACAGTAATCAAACGTAAAAAACTAATACTTACGTGGGATCTTGGTCATTTTAACGCTGTTGACCAGTAACAGCTCTGATATGTTATTATAAATCGAGTTATCGTCATTTCACTGTTATTAAACGAAATAAGTTCTTTACTGGAATCCTTTGCATGCTTGAAGAAAACTGGAATAACTTCACATTCTTCTTTATAGTTTAAATTAACTCGGGATAATTTATCGCCTATTTATTCACCGTGACTAACTCATTTACAGCCTTTTTTTAAAATTTTTTGCCCGAATAAGTCACATTTAGGCACAAAAAGGTGAATAGCAGTATAATTATGTTCAAATAATATTTTGTTTCGAAAACATTCAATATTTTTGAAAAGAGGTATCGTTATAAAATTATCAATAACGTCATGTCAATTAAAAAGTAAACAAAAGAGCAGTAACAAAAGTAAGTATCGGATTATTGTCATGATTTCTAAATGACATATTTATGCGCGAAATTTCCTTATAATATAAAAAAATGAACCGAAAATATAATGCTTCACATATGACAGATCCGTTTAAATTACAGACGAATTTCAAATTTATTCGCTTGTTATAAAGATACAAAGTACAGAATACACACTTGCTGCTGCGCACAATATTGGCACATGTGTATATAGACTGATACTAAACTGTTAAGTGTACTAAATATATTTTTGGCTCATAATAGTGAACGTAAAATTCCAAATTAACCAAACTGCAATCGTTGCAGTTAATGGGTTAATTCCAAAGTTACAATACTGGTATCACAGTTCCCATAATCCTTGAAGGATAGATCCCAGTCTTCTGCAACTTTGGGCAAGACGTCTAACTGTAATTTGGCATCTTTAATATAAACGGATATAAATTAATTCTGAATAAATTTGAACTTTGATAAAAAATACATTTGAAGAGATTTTGATAAAGAGATATGTCTAAACGGTGTTTTACTATATCCATATGTAGTAAGAAATAAAGTTACCTGAAAACGTCTGTATGTTTGAAAAAGAAAAACGCGAGAAATACTTAACAGGCATTGGAGATATTTGCACCATTTTGTTGGACATTTACTGGGGAAGATTTTTGAGTATTGAACTTATATGAAAATGAAAAAGGAGCTTTGTAACTGTGATTTTAATTATTTTCTTACTATGATTCGCCCATACGTAAAACAGCAGTACATGTGCAAAAACTTCAAATTGCGCTGGGTTATGCATATGCGATACATTTCTTTGTTTATGTTTTATTTTAATCAGCGATTCAAAACTCATTATGCCCTCAAAATTGATTGATTTTGGAATATTTGTACAATTTTGTAGGGCATTTATTGAAGAAAACTTCAGCATATTGAAGTCATTATATCGGGTGGAAGCTCAACTTGTTTAAAACTAATTTTTCTTCTTGAATGCCATGCCACAGGCAGCACTGTGCGCGTACTGCTTGTGTTTAAATATTCTAAAGCACAATTTATTAAGCTTTCAGACCTTATATAAATTTCCGGAACCAATAAAGTCTCTGAACTCGAAGTTAAACAACAAATTACAAAATCGGCAAAGGATTACAACAAAAACATTAGTTTCAAAACCATCATCAGTGTTCCCTTTTCCTCCCATAATTTTTATGAAATGCGTCACGAAATAAAAAACTTACTTAATCCAATTTCAAATAAAGAAAAGGAAAGTTTGGGTAAATGATTGCTTCAACCAATTTTAAAGAAAAGAATTCTTATAACTCGCGCGTGTAAGAATCGCCCAAACAAAGAAATGGAGAAAACGAAAGTCTTCTACAGAATTTTTTTTTCCAGTGAAATGAAAGAAATTCAACAAATAGAAATGAAACTTACCATCTGGGCACTTGAGTATGTCATTTGCCTGAAAAGAAAGAAAAAAATGGTAAATATTCAGTAGAAGGAGCATCAACAATAGGAAGATAAATCAACTGATATCTAAGTGGTCAAACAATACTTATTGTGCGATATTGAACGAAGTGGGTCAACTACCTATTTTTGAAGACGAGAGAAAGGGTTCTAAGGTATGGCCATCGACTGCCAGGATAATTGGGTTTATATCTCAATGGATCCTTGATATCACGATTTGTCGGGAAACATAAAAGGAGAATGTTGTGCAAAATGCAACTTCGCGTCGACATATTTGTGTTATATGTTCTATGATATAAATATAAAAGTTTTTTTTTTGCCGTGTTGAAAGACTGGGGAATGTGTTACGTGTATAAAATTCGTTTTTGTTTAAAATTTCTAAGCGTAAACAACGGAGAAAGACAAAAATTGGAATTTATGACGAATGAGACTGATATTTTTGTTTATTTGATAAATCGGCATATTAAAGAAAATAAGGCGAAACATCTCGGATAAAGAAAGAAAACTATTTTTTCTTTTAATTTTGAGTAAAATGTAACACACAAACAAATGCGTTGACTAATTATTATTAGCTTTAAAATATGTCTAAATTAGAAAAAATCATGTTTAATAAATAATCAAATTCAATTTATATAAAATCTGGACTTTAGTAGAAGAAAATACATTTTCTGCTGCCCCAAAATTAACACAAGATTTGAATCTGCAGCCATTTCTGCAGTAAAGCGTTGCAACTTTATTAAAAAATCTATTTGATAGCTGATAGCTTAGGGTTTACTAAAAATGAAGCGTTATATAACAACATGTTTTAATTGTTAAACAATATTTCAAAAATAATGAAAGTTTAAAGGCCATATTTCGAAAATGTGAGACTATTTACTCCCAGTGATTTAACACCATTGGATTTGTTTTTATGCGGTTATATCAAGTCAAAGATCTATGCCAACAAACGTACAAGAACCCGAAATTCAAAGCTGCATCAACGAAATTCAGCCATATTTATATAAATTTATCAAGGAAATTTTCGGCAAAAGAGCGTGCATGTTCCAACAAAGCCGTTGTATTATCTGCCTTATATTTTATTCCATACATAACCCTATTATGTGTACTTTACAATTCAATAAAAATAATAATTTAAAGAACGAAACTGTCTTTTTTTATATAATTCAAATCTTGGGTTAATACGTTATTCTATCGCGTAACGCTCAATTTTAATAACCGTAAACTATCAGCTGTGAAATGATTTTTTAATAGGATTACCAATACATCTCTGCTTGAATGGTGCCAAATTTTGGGATATCTTTTATCTTGAACAAAAACTGGTTTAAAGTAATCGTAACTTTGCTGTAATTCATTCCTTTTATGTTAGCTATTTCAGCCTTTAATCCTTTTTCTACTAAAGTATTGGGATCTAGATTTTCATTAATTCTAATCACTTTATCAAATATTATCAATTTTGATCATAAAAAATAAATTAAAGTGCAAAATTAAAAAAAATGAATTTCTTTCTTCAATGCAAAATTATAATTATTTCAGAAATTATTTAATTGTGTAAATTAAAAATCAAAATACTTGGTAAATTAAGTGAAGTTTTACTAAAGAATTTTAAGTAAATTGCGAATTCTTTAAATTGAACGACAGAAATCACGAAAGTTTTGTCATCAAATTGGCAGTTTATCAGTTCATTAAACAAGTTAAAGAAAGGTATTGCTTTGTAAATTGGAGAAAAAGATATATCTTCACAGATAATGATACAAATACACACGAATAATGTTCATGATTCTAAACAATTTTCAAATTCTTATTTGAAATTACATTCTATGTAATTAACAAAACAAATGAAAAAAGGGATATAGCTTAAAGTTATTTTTCAATGAAAGTGATACTAATGTGCTTTGAAACATTCTTTATATTCTATTTTTTATCATTAAAAGCAATTTTGTTAATTTTTCGCAAATAAATAGATATAATCATATTCACATTGCATGAAGGAAATCAGAAAATTAATAATCCCTAAATATGATAATTGGCTGGTAAAAGACTTATGTAAATCTTCTGAAGCAATAATAATATCTATAATTCATGTCATATTTAATCCTTAATAAAATCAATTACCTTACTTATTAACACAAAGGGAATACTGGCTGTTGATAAGAATAGCAGTAAATAAAATCAAGAATATTATAGTAATAATTTCAGTTTTCTTTAAAAAAATAACAACCCACATTTATGGAAATAATCACTTCGCTAAAATCTATTTATAAATTATAATTTATTTTCCAAATAACACACCCAAATTCCAATGTCCTCAAAAGCATTCCATCTTCGACTCGCACTAGAGGTAAATAAAATAAATTTAAGTTAAAACTACCATTCTCCATAACACAGACAGAATTCAATTTGCAAATACTTAACCTTATCCTTATCTATCTTCGTCACTGTCTTAGTAGCCTAAAAATTACTTTCGCCACAGATGTAATGTACCTCTTTTAAGGTGAATACTTTCATTTTACCTCCATTATCGTTCGATCCAAAGAGTAAAACAAAATGGCACGAAATTGCCGTGTGACCTTTAGAAAGCATTATTATTATAGACCCTTATTTAAAATATTCGTGAGCTGTGGATTCATGTGTTGGACGTTAACTAAAGGTAGAGGAATGGCTAAAGGAAAGACACATTCTATTTTTGGCAAGAAAGTTCTGCGTTGCTAAGAAAGAACAATGGGTTAATTCTAATCCAATAGTCACCAATTTCCCGAAATAGAACATCAAATGCTGTCTGTTATTTTTATAGGATTTGTTAAATCTCATCCAGTGAAGGTGATATAGGACGAATAAAACAAGATGGAGAAACTCAAAGATTTAATTGGCTCTTATGAGTTTATTCCGATTCTTTTAAACTAGCTATTCTTTTTGTTGGATCTGATATTCCTTTTCTAAATAACTGATAACAAGAATTTTCATCAAAAGGAATGAATAATAAATTTAAGAATGCATAAATCAGTCAACAATTACAAAGCAGATAATTAACTAAGGCAGTTATCAGCTGAAAAACTGTTTTCAAATGCATTTTTAAAAATACAAGATTAATTTCATAAAACGGAAAAAATTCTAATGCTACTTTTTTTAACTGAAATGATTACTATAATACTATATTTCAGATTGGAGATATTTCAGATACCCATACAAACAACAAATATTTAAGGTTAATTTGTAGCAATGGGTTCAAAATTCATAAAATGATGTGTCTAATTTGTGATTCCGTATTTAAAAAGAAACTTTTTTATAAATATAATACATTTTTCCCTTACATTCTATATATAAGAGTCCATTTAGAAGCTATTTTGCTTTCATCTTGATTTTATCAATAGGAAAATTTCCATAAAAATAATTTAATTCAATTTGGTTGAGCCACTATTATGCTATTTCAAAATATTATAATAAAATTGAAAAATCACAAAAAGATTCCAGTTAAAAACCAAATATGAGCAAATCAAATTAGTTGCTTATTTAAACAGGAAGATATTCCTTGCAGAAATGTATAGAGCGAATCTTGTTAACATTTTTCCATTCTAAGTCACATTCAGAAATCAATTTAAAATTTTTTATCAGAAACAATTTAACCTTGAAACCGATAAGATCTTCACTGGAAGGATTGCATCGAAATTAAAGTATTACGATATACATGTTTCGTAAATCATGCGTAAAAAAGATATCGCGACAAAAAATTAAATTCACTTTTTTATTTAAATATTTTCTACACGTTCTTTATTATCCAAAACAATTGCGGAAACAGGGAGGATTTCAAGAATTTGGAAATAAAAAAGAACAGTTTTGCAACTTCTAAAGCAATTAATTTTCTTCCCATAACGTTGTTGAAACCCTTGAGATAATTTTTAACTCTGAGCTTATCGTATTGTGAAATCTTCCTGCTTAATTCACGCTATTAGGACGTCTGTTCAATTTGCTGACGAGCGGGCTTAAGCTGCCTTGAAGTCGTCATTCAGCAGACCGTTACAAAATACAGGATATAAGGGTATGTTAATACACACAGAATGCTTCCGGATTTCAGTGCTATTTATAGTCAACAGGTAAATTTTATTCCTTGCGTTTTATATGGATTAAAAAATCCTTAAACTCAAATTTTATTATTTGAAACAAAAACTTTATAGCATAATGCAATTTGCTAATTTTTCAAGACAATAACATTTAGTAGTTTTTATTGTTGCTGATTTTTCCTAATAAAAATTCAGAACGAGATCCTTTGTATTTGAGGATTTAACCTAAATATGTTGAATTCGGCGGACGTAATAAATATTTTTCTAACAATGTTAAACAATACTAAGAAATAAAAAATCGTGCTTGAGGTTTGTTCTTAAAATTTCTAATACTGTATAAAGCTTGCATAATAGATAATGCTAAAAATTGCATTGAAACAGAAATAAGCGAAAAATAATTTAAACATTACAATTCAGTATGATAAAAAATTATCCTATTCTAAAACCCTAAAATTATTTACGCAAAATGCATCGTTTGTTTTCGTTTAATTTTGTCTATATATGAAATAAATATCTAAACATACACTGATGGAGGCAAGCAAAATTCAATAAAATTTGTTTCAGAAACACAGTTTGGTAAAAATTAAATGTTTAAAAATAATTTTGGAACAAATTAAAATTTTTCAAAAAAAAAAAAAAACACCTTATTATATATTAAAAATTTTTGATACAACAAATTTTGCTCATTTTAAAAGTAAAGTTGCAGACGATAGAAAAATCTTGTGATTATAACATTTTAAATTTTCAAAAAAATATTTTGCTTTAAAAATAAAATTGCGGATGATAAAATGTTTTTGTACATTTGGTATTATAATAAAATAGCTGAAATAATCATAAAAAAATAATAAAATATTTAAAAAGCTTTGTTTATGAGCGCGTTAGGATTCTAGCGTTGAGCCGAGTTTGCAAGAATTTAGAAATTTAGGTATGAAATTATTTCTATACACTTCATGATACTTATTAACTATTTCATTTAAAAGATAAGTTATTGCGTTAAAAGGTTGATTTTTGCAAAATTATGAAATTTTAATGTTCGAACAGATTCCTTTATAAAACTGTCAGAATTTTGTTTCTAAGTCTATTTTTTGGGAAGTTATATTCAGTTTTATGTTTGCATTTAAAAACGTTTAATGCTAAATTGCATGCTTAGATGGTGTGTCCTCAAATTTTAATCTTTGATAGAATTTTCATACGAAAAATGTCATAAATTAAAATCTAATACACATTTTTGTCCTATTTTAGTATGATGGGTTTTTTTAATATGCTTTGCTGATTCTGAACAGGAGAACAAGTATTATAAAGATTTATAAATGTTTTATTCGTTATTTTAGTGCTTCACAATGTGAAGCGCTATATTTATCAGTCGAACCCCAACAGTAAAATAATGGATAGAAATACGGTTTATCTTTTAGTTCAAAAACTAAATAATATTCTTATTAAGCACTCTATAAATTTTTTATCAAATGTATAAAATAAAAGGGTTTTTTTTTGCTTCACTTCTCTTTTTTAGAAAAAAAAAGGCAATTTTTTCCAATTTGTAAAAAGCCTTTGTTACTTAACTGGTATATTTTGGTTTTAGAGAGATCTTTTCTTTTTTTTTTAATGCCATTATTCAAATATGTAACTATTTTTGAACTTTTTTTCAAAAAAATTCTTCCTGAATTTAGTCACATACATATTTACCTTAATTGGTTTTGAAAGTAATATTATGGAATCAACGCATAGAATATATGGGTACAGAAATTAGAAAGCTGAATTTGAACTGATGTAAGATTTACGTCATAATACATGGTAATACTTGATAACCACAGAAGTTAAATTTCAGTAACAGTAATTATTCACTAACATATTTAGATGAGAACACAAGCAGATATGACATCAAACTTTTGAAATCCTTTCCTGCATCACTGAAGTCACCGCTGAAGTGATTTTCCCAAATGCAGTCACATCATGGGAAAAACCAGCTTTTAATTAGATAAACGAATCATTTATAAAAATAGATGTAGAGGTTTAAGAGAAAAGGTGATTAGATCCGTGATCATCTGTGAGATGAAGATCGCGGATTATGGACGATTGAATTGAGTTCAGACCCAAGGGGGAAATTGAGTTTAAGCTTGATGGAATTTTTAAATTAAAGGTGGTAGAAAAATAATTGTTAGTAAGAAATTTGATTAAACTTGATAAGAAGAAATGAAATAAATGAACAGATGAGAAATGAGAAGAAAAAGTGAGATAATAAAGATATAAAAAGAAATGAAATGTCTCTTTAATTAAACGTATAAAATCTTTTGGCTAAGGTTTTATTCGATTTATTTAAATTTTAGTGTCCATTGACAACCAGGTGATTTACCAAAAATATTCGTTATATCAATTAATTCTTTATTATTTTATTATATTATTCAATCAAATCTTAATACCTAGCTTAAATGCGATTCTTTCAACGAAGTATTTTTTTAGCACAGCGGTTTGATTTAAAGCTGTATTGTTTCAATAGATTCACATTTATTCTATTTTCAGTGTACATGGATCTTCTTAACTAAATTGAGTCGCATGGCATCAAAATGACGTGCTATCGTCTAAACACGATAGCAATCTATATTCTATTATTTTTATCTCATTTTATTTTTCTTCGGGTACATTAAAACGATAATTAGAAGAATCTTTCACCATTACCATTCAAAAATGGCAGAAAATCACGTGATTAAAAATCTAATGAAACGATGGAAATTTTTTGAATTTCATTGTAAACAATAAAATCTCAGGTTAAAAGTTATTCAAAAGTATTTTTTAAAGAAATGTCTAAATTTAAGAAAAAACATCCACAAAAACTAAATTGTGCGAAAAAGGGCTAGTTTAACTATTAAAATGGTATAAAAGTCAAATTTGTGCGGCAAAATTTTCTGATGTAATGGGGACATTTTCAAAAATTCGTTACATTTTAAAATTAATCCAAATTTTAAGAATTACTTCCAAGCTGAACATTCTTTCTCTTTAAAGTATACTTGTGCTAACTTCAGTAGACTAAGTTTAATAGTCTGTTTCGTAGAGCATTTATACATACATGTCTCATGAACACTACTTTTTATAAACATAGTAAAAAATAAAATGCCGCTTACAAAACGTTACATAAAACTTTATTTCATTGGTTGAGTGCTTGATTAATCTAAACATTTTACTACTCTTTATATTTTTTGAACAAATGTACACAAGTTTGTATTGAATTACAACTACACTGATAGTAATAATTTACAACCAAGTACAAATTTCGTTTAAGAATTTACAGATACATTTAAAAAAAACCTTAAAAGTTCGGCAAAGATTGCAGAAAAAAATTTAGGCCACTCTTATCAGTTGAATTTTATAAAATTTTTTAAATAAATCAGCTTTAAAACCTTTAAATTAAAAATTTCAAATTTTGCAGCAAACCAAACTTAAATATAAAATTACATCACGTAATGGCAGTTTGAAGTTCTAATTTAAAAATCCCTTCCTGAATTTATAAAATCTTAATCTTTAATGATTAAATAAGAATATTAAAACAAAAGTAAACAAGCAAAATGTTGATCCGCAAATGAATTGTTTCCATTTAATTGCAAACAAAAGACACATTAATGAAAGTAATAACGCAATTTATAACTTCTTTTCATCATAATGATTACTTCTAAGATATTTTATTTGAATCTATTAATGCAATACATTTTCTGTCCTTGAAAAGTCAATTGCTTTCTACAGATATAGTTCCAAAAAAGATGAAATTTTCACGGTGGAATTCTTCAGGTTTTTACGACTTCAGAGAAGATATTAGGAGACAATCACTAAACCTTCTAAAAGATTTACTTTTCTGTGAAATAAGAATATATGATTCGTGGAAATGAACTATTTGATGATAATCATTAAATCTGAGCGACACAGTTGGAAAAAACAGATATAAGTTGAGGCATTGAACTCATTTGGGATACTCTCAACCCGCAAGGCCGTCTCACTCATAAAAGAGATCACGCACTTCTGGAACGCTGCAACCGCAATGGGGACCGCAAATAAATCGATTCTAATGATCATTCATCGTATCAGTGGAATTATTTATCTCCCAGAATGACTCATTGTCTATCCGATTCAGAAACCGTCTGGCAGAGAGTCGCTTCCGTTCCAAAATGAGATTTGGGGTCGGAGTTTAACTATGCCGAAGTCTTAAAATGCCAAGAGGATAGACTAGCCTAGCATGTCCCGAATTCGGATATGGGACTGCATAAAATCTTACTTGACACAAATCTATTTTATTGGAAAAAGATATTAAGTATTCAAAGCATGTTTAAAGCGATCAGTATTAAAGTTTTAAAAAATTTTTAGACGAATTTGATGACAGAAATATTAAAATATTTATATAAATATTTTCGTTTTATTGGTGAATGGTGCCAGACTAGCAAGAATAATAAGCTACTGATTTGAAAATGCAGTTGTTTTATTAGATTTAAACAGTGGATAGCAGAAAAAAAGGCTGAATTGAAATAAAGTGCCAGCGAAGCCGACGATCCACAAAATATCTTTTTATGATTGACTGCGCCATGCATGTCATAATTCTTGAAAAAAATCACAATTTTAAAAATTCTATTATAGAAACTAAAATATGCCATTTATGATTTCATAGAAGACGAAAAAAGTGTCAGTTCTTCAATCAAACTATGCCCTATCGGTTTTGAAACAGATTTTTTTAAAATCAAATTCAAGAAACCGGAGTGAATGTAACACAATCAAAGGACCTCTACGATGACATAGTTTCTGTGCAAATACTAAAATACGCGGGGAATTAAAATGGGGCTGCATAAATATCGACACAATAATTACGGTTTAATTCAGTTGTTTTAACATCCAATTTCGAACTAACACCATTGCTATTTTGGGATGAATATTGTAATTTTGTACCTCTAGATTTTATGATATTTTTTTAAAAACATTGTAAATGTAGGTGGAATGTAGATTATTTTTATCCGTGCCAGAGATTTTCAGGAACATTTCTTTGATTATCACATTCACATACAGAACGAACACAAAGACAAGACATTTATGCCCGCAGCTGAACAGTACATCACATCTTATTCTAATTACCTTCGCAATGCATTATGGGATGTCATATGGGATGTCCTAATCAGGGATCTCTATCTAATATCAAAGAGAAGATAAAACTAATGTAACTGCTACAACATTTGATTTTTTTAGCATAGCAATGTTCTAACTCATACTTTTAATAGCATCATAGTGACAGCAAGGTGTTAGTTTTTTGACACTGCCACTCTAAATATTGATTTGAGCCTCATAGATTAGATACTTCCAGTTTATCAAAATGGTAAGTAATACTCTCCAGTTACAGAAATTAAATCGACCTCTGTAGATGTTTGGTTTGAAATTAGACAAGTAATTCAGAAAGTGCTAGCTTTGGGAAACTGCATATTTCAATAAAATCCATCTAATTTACTATGACCAGAAATAGAATTTTATATTTACTCGATTGTTAAAAATATATGTCCCGTGGGATTAAACTTTTGAAAAAGTCTGTTCTTATATTTTTGCTAAATTCAGCTGAATATAACATTTAAAGCAAGACTGCAACAAATATAATTTTAATTCTGTATTTTGTAACTCGTATAACCTTTGCTATAAAATAGGGAATATTAAAAATATTATTTGAAAATTATAGTTGTAATTAAAATTTTAATATGCATTGTATACTGTTATAGAAAACTACCAAACAAAGTTAAAAATATGACACAAGGCCTAAACATTTATTAAATTTGAATGGGCAGTAATTGTGAAGCTGCAGTTATTTGTTTAAATTCGAGTTGAAAGATAAGGTGTGTTTCTAGAAGATCACAAATACAATTTTTTCTTCTTCTCAACAAGCCTAATAGTTCTTTTAGAGTTTTCTGTGTGTTCCAATTTCAAGTTTATACTTAGTTCTGTATTCTTACGCTTCGTAGACCTGTTCGAATAAAGTTGCACAGAAGCATTTTAAACATTGGAATCATTAGTACAATATGCTATTGCTAAATTATATAATGCTGTTTTGCATAAATTAATGAATGTATTATATAACCAAATTCTATTTAAATATATTGTTGAAGTTTTCTTCGTAGATTTATCTTTATTCTTTTATTTTTCTTCTTGAAAAAAATTAATAAAAAAAAGAAATTGAAAATTCTTTGTAATATTCTGTTTTATTTTTTATACATAGAAAAGTATTACTTTCTTCTACTTGCTTTATTTTGATCTTAAAACAAATAAAAAAATAACTTAAACCGTTTAATTAAAAAAATTTTTACTCAACCTAATACATCTTCAGTAAATTGTCTTCCGATGATACTCGAAAACATGAATCTCTAGTTTTCTCAAAACTGGTCTTCATACAATTCCAACTTAATCAAGAATTTAAAAAAATCAGCAGACGGAAAGTAGGTTATCCCAAATCAGAAATGGTTCGAAGGTCTTTTAAATACGTCACAATTTAAGAAATAGCTTAAAGGATGAATTTAAAATGTTAAACCGGATTTGCAGATGTTTGGTGGTTAAAGTTTCGGTCAGTTTTGCAATCAACTTTCATTTCGTTTTGAGAGATGGACTAGTTTCCCCAGTTATGGTACAAAAAAATTGCATTCCATCGAAAGTTTCTGCGTTCCTTGAGTCTAGTCATTCAATGAGATGTCACGAAGAACACAAATTGGATCTGGAAATCTGGTTCGAAAAGCTTAATTTAATGATGGTTTTGGTATTCGATTTTCCTTTTGAAAAGTTCTTTTTTGAGAGAATATTAAAATGAAGCAATAAAAAAATTTCTTGTAATATAATTTCTTGTTTCAAAAATTATTAAACATGTATAGACTGAGATAACCCTTAGCACTCCGAAAAATAATTTGATGCATAAATATCTAGAATAAGAGAACTTGTTTAGTGCTCCGAAAAATTAATATATATGAATTTTTTAAAGTTGAATTTGCTGGGAAAATTAATACACATATTTTTACCTCTCCTAAGTATTTTTACCAGCCGAAATTTAAGAAAATAATTAAATAAAATGACAAAAAGAGACATTGGGCGCGTTTCATCTTCTTTTATTTTATTTTGTTTACCTTTACAAAGAAACAAAATTATTTTGTTGACTAACATTGTCTTAAATTTTATTCGCGATAACGTTAAAAGCACATAATAAAATTAATAGAATTTCCTTGAATAGAATATATTCAGAAAAATAAAATAATTGACAATAAAAATTTCTGATACTTTTATAATAATTTTAGAAGAATTATAATGAAAGAGTAGAAACACTGATTGAGTCTTTAGTCTGATTATATATATGTAAAAATATCCATTGCAAATTTTACTTTAAGCAGAAATTTATTGATTTCCGATTGTGGAACTAAATAAAATCTAGCTAAAAACAATTTAATGTAAAACTAGAATGTATGTCATCCTCAGTATATTTTTGATACATTATCAAGTTCATTAATCTCTTAACTGTTTTGCCCAAATGCCACACGAGCCTCATTTTTGATACATTATCAAGTTCATTTATCGGGCCATCATTTTTTGATACATTAACTTCATTAATCGCTTAACTGTTTTGTTCGAATGCCATGCGAGCCCCATTTTATCGAATTTCGATAGTTGTAAGCAAAAAATAAAATCATTCATAACGATTATAATTCAATATTAAAATTACTTCGAACGCATAGATAAGTCAAGTATTCAATAGATTTTCATTTGAAACAAAATAAGAAAATATTCAGAAAATAAATGTCATTTTATTAGATAGTAAAGAAAATAAATCAATTAAGTGGTTAAGGGTGAATTACAATTATCATTGAATTGGCCAAGTTAAGAGTCTAAATCCTTTAAATTAAAATTAATTATTTTAATTTAACGATATATAAAACATACTATCTTTTAATATAATTATCATCATCTTATACTTAATTAATTATACAGTTTCCTTAACATAATATAACACAAGATTCAAAACCATATCATCCGAATGTAAATATTATTTGTTGCATTTTTTTTTTTTTTTTTTGAAAAATCAATATTTTTGTTCCTGTTTGACAAATACATACATGTTCTTGTGATATTTGAAGAAATTTCCAAGATTTAAGGGACGAATAACAATTTTTTCGCAGCAGTTACAGTTATGACTGTAATTTCGGAGCTGTGTCAACTTCACAAATCATTTGTTGCAAATAGCAAGTTGGAATCATAAAGCAATTTCGACCGCTTTTTAAACCAAATTGTTTTGCTCAAATATTGGCTGCATATAAGTTAATATATAAAATCGAGTTTTTTTGCTTGGAATGCTTAATATTCTAGCCAGCTTATCGCGTCTGCACGTCTGAGCATGACTTTCATAATGATGTTGTGATTGCCCAAGCGTTTTATAGTATTTTGTTGTTATCTGTCTAATGTGATACGCGCCGCATAAGCTTTGGCGTTAAGAATATAGTCCTTTCCAAATGATTTTCATTTGTTATAAAAAACGGATTGTTGAAGGTGAACTTTTCTTTCTAAACTTTGTAGACGAATATATATGTGAGATCGAGTTATTTCTTTTTAATTTTCCTAAACATATTATTTCGAGCTCACTACCACAATATTCTGATGATAAATTTTTGAAGTTCTTTAGAGGACAAAATGAATATTAGTTAATATATTGGGTTGTTCAGAAAGTCATTTCGTTTTTTTTTTTTTTTTTTTTTTTTTTTTTTTTTTT
>JAPMOQ010019505.1:3059733-3083609 GCA_026543055.1 Argiope trifasciata
CAAAATGAAAAGAAATTTTCGTTTAATGAATAAATTATTTATTAAATTATAAAATTGCCATTCTGATCTAATACCTTTTGCCATTCTGGTCTAATACCTTTTGGTAGTAACATGATTACACGCTCATAAAAGTTTTGGTCTTTGCTGTAAAAAAAAACTGATCGAGGTGGTTTTTGGCCTCCTCATTTGAAGGAAAAATTTTGCAAATCATTTCTGGTACTGATGTACTGTTAACACATCTTCTCCACACATATTGGCTAATTTATTTCTGGATTGACAGCATTTTTACCTTTTATATCGCAAAAAAGAAGAAAATGACGAAAATGCTGTTTATTGCTCTCCATATTTAAAAGGGCACCATCCAAAAACTACTGCGAAGAATCAGCTGCACTTTTTCACACTCAAGCCTTGCTATATCAGCTCTTAAAACATAAAATGATTTTGCGGTTTAAGTATGAAATTGGGTGCGAAAAATACAATTAAATCCTCTGTCGGGAAAAAACGAAATTACTTTCCGAACAACCTAATAATTACAATCACCGTGATTATTTACATAAATCTTTTGCTTTTCAGCATTGGTAATTTTACAAAATGCTCTGGTGACTTTGTCCTTGAAAATTTTTTTATACTCAATCTGAGCAGAAGTATTGTACTAAGACTCAACCAAATATCCAACAAATGCAATTTATTAAATTGAACTAGTAAATTAAGCTAGGCAAGAAAACGAGTCATATCCAAAAATGGTGTATTGTTTGTTAACGTAATCTAAAATAAAAATTAAATTCATCTTCCTGGTAATTATGCTGAGAAGCTATCAACAAATATTAGGGTGTCTCATAAGTTTCAATATGAAATGAATACACAATATCTACTGCTTAAAACATTAGTTATTTTGCTATATAAAAGCCCTTTTGCTCTATTACGTTCATCCATCTCTAAGGAAGCCTCATTATATCTTCTTTCCAAATGAAAATGAACAAAAAACACTCCTCGAGGTCTAGAGGTACTTTTTTATTTTGCTGATGAATTTTAAAAACTTTTCTCCAAGAGAATTTTTCTTTAAGAACAGAAAGAAGTAATCAGATGAAGTAAAATCTTGAGAGAAAGTAGGATATGGTAAAACACCCCAATCAAATTGTAAGAGCTTTTTTCTTACGACTAATGCAATATGTGTTCTCGTGTTGTTATGATAAAAAAATGTCTCGTCAGTTAATTCTGTTTTTTTTTTTTTTTGTTATGGAAGCTTTCAATTAATCCAATTGATATGATTGATCCCATCAATTACGGAAATATTTTCGAGAATTTATTGTTTCGGTTTCAGGAAGAAGTTCATGGAAAAATACTTCTTTCCAGTCTCATCAAACGGACAAAAAAACATTTTTGGGATTTAGTCCCCGCTTTGCGACAGTTGAAGGACTATTGTCCTTACACCAACTGTGTTTTTTATGCACATTTTCCTACAAAATCCAAGTTTCATCTTCATAATGCCGTCTCCATGCCATAAATATCGCCTTTCCCTACCTATGTTTAAACCTGTGGATGAAAATCTTAAAAGAGACAGTGGCTCAAACAAAATGTGTTGTATAAGAGCTCTTGGACGACAGAAATCGATGACATAGAAGGCTAATAGATGAGCCTGTATGTTTTTACAAGCACAGCTAGATAAGGCCATGCATGGCATAAAGAGAAAGAAACTTTTGGGACACACTAATATATTACCAGATTAAATTTTACTGTTAAGATTATCATACAAAAGCTCTTGAATAAAAAAATCTCCAATAGTTAACGTATTTTACTCAAAATTAAATATATTTATAAATATGATTACATAACAGTTCAACATTATTGCAATGTTTTATAATCTGTATAATTGTACAAAATTAAATCTGTTCGTGCGGCATCAAAATCACAAGACAAATCTGACTGTTCATATAATTTAACACGTTATGTTTTTCTCCACGATATCACGAACTTTTTTGTCTATCAGATAAGCAGTAGATTCGAAGGTTAAAATAGTTTAGAGCATTGATGCATTTCCAGTCAGTATAAATTGATTCCATTGGACAATGTTTATCTGAATGTTCATTTGTAAATTAAATAAATTGATTATAATTCTTAAAAAATGACCTTGAACTATAAAGCGAGATATTATTCAAAGCACATAATGACCATTACAACATTAAATCTACGCAAGTAAATTTATCTGTTAAGGTCATCAAATATTTTAAAATCTACCGATGTTGTAACGGATGACCCTTAATTGTTTTTGTATAATTAGTATATATTTGTATAATTTACTCTTACAAATGACATTGGGGAATGAAAATGCAGCTTTTACATACAAAATTAGCGAAAATATCCATTAGTTTTATAAAGCATTTTTAAAGTATCTTTTATCTTTATATTATTATATAGATAAAAAAAATACCCTTTTTCAGATCTTTGATAAAATAAACAAATTTTCGGATATTATTATATGTTTCAATAGCATCTGTGATGGGGATTAATTAGTTTGCAGCACATATTTATCTTGATTATTTAAATTAGTTACAATTCATATTTGTTCGAATACGAATTTCCAATTTGTCAACTTATTATATTTTTGTAGAATATTTTTCACCTGAAGAATGTTTCTTTTCTAGAATAATAGTCAGAACCTTATTCAGAGCATCAACTTATTCGTTCTATAAAGATTTCATTGTGAAATTTAGTTCCTTTTGAGTTTTCTGCTTTTTAATTTATGGGTTTTCGTTCAAATTAAAAAGCAGCCACAAAAGAAGCTGCATTTCAGTGACAACACACGAAATAACACACATGACAACACACGTCTAAAATATAATTTTTGAATTTCAGTTTATCTTCAAAACACACAATCACTTTTTTTTTAGATTTATTTTTATCATAAAATCAAAACTATTTTAAAAAATCAATTAACTCTGATACAAGATTCTTTAAATATATTGCAGGATTTAGAAAAATTAACTGATGAAATTATTTTAATTTGAGTTAATCGAAAGTTTTTTTTTTTACATTACGAAGAATTACTCTTAAATAATGCTGGTTGTTTAAAGTTAATAGCTCGAGAACCAAATTTGTCAAAATTAAGACAGTCAAATAGCAAAAAGTAATCACATTTAATATGCTAAACAATGCAAAATACAAATATCACAAATTGATCTTCCAAAGCAAATCACGATATAATGAAATAATCATATTTTAAAACCACTTCAAATCACGTTTCTTAAATGTAATTAATTCAAAAAGAGTAATGATATGTCTTCCGAATTCCATAATTACAACTAAAAACTTGATTCAATTGACTGTTAAAGAATTAGGCTTAAGCCGTCAAATCAAAGCGTCAAGAAAAGCAAAATGGTAATCCAGTGAAAGTGCATTCTTCCGCGTATAAATATCCGCACACGTTCACGAAAGAATTCTCATCAGTCAAATGAAGCATCCATAATCCAGAAAAGTATGCTTGTAGAAAGTGCATTGACTGCCAGCTGAAAATGCGAATCTGTCATATTGAAAAATTGAACACTGACTTTCCCAAAGCACTGATAGAACAACTGAAGATTCTCTTAAACGTTTCGTTAAAACGTGTCGGTTCAGTTACTCAGCCCGTAAGTGGTCGTAGTTTGGAATCAATTTAATTTCTTTGAACTTTCTCCCAGGCTTGATTTTTCGATAATGGCGCCTTCAGCGTTTAGAAAATATTCATAAACAATTGTTTACTTTTTTTTCCGTAAGTGGTACGTACTTTTTATTCAATTATTCAAAAAGGAAGTCTTTCGCCAAAGTAGGAAGTGGATGATAACTTAGATAACTGAAAGTTCAGAGAGTATTATTATTCTAAATTTATTTTTAAAAAAAACAGGAAATATTAGGAATAGGTAAATATTGAAAAAGGTTTCTCTTGTGTTATTTTATGAAGACAATAAACAATGAATTAAAGAAGTGTTGATCGTTTTAAAGGATTGAAAAGATGAAATTGATTATCATGAAAAATCATTGGACACTTCTTTTGTTCAACAGAAAAAAAATGATGTTTGATAACAAAATCTATTGCAATAAAGCTGTTATTTATTGGAAAATAAATTCGTTAGGGATTTATCAAGTATAATATTTAAATGAGAAGCTCCAAAAGAAGCCTGCGGATACTTCAAAATTTAAATTTGTTTCTTTTATATATAAAAAAATATAGAAGGAATAAAATTTTATCTCAAAATATCATTGCATGACGGTATTTTAAGCTGCTTTGTTTATTTTTATTTAAAAAAATTTGCTGTTAATTATACAGATAATTTGAACACAAATGATATTTGTAGAATTACCTTAGCAATAAAACTATGAAAGGTATTAAATTACATTTAAAAACAAAATTTTCTTAAAATTAGAGAAATTTTCTGTGGAAATAAAATAAGTATTCTCCAAAAACTTATTTTCTAATTTTCAAGCAACGCAGAAATAGCTCCTACATTATTGAGGAAAACTTTAGTATCTTCACTATTTTTTAATTAAATTCGAATTAAAATTTATAAGCACTTTTTTATAATTAATGCTCTTAAAATAACTACCTGCAATATTTGATATTTATAAGTCTGAAAATCGTCATGATTTGTTCTCACTTTTCTACACTTTACAGGATAGTATACATCGTATAGATAAACAGATTATAAACATTATTTTCTTAATAATTAATCATTCTGATTCTATCCGATCAGAATACGTAAATGAAAACTATAATTGATAAAAAAAACTTTTAAGCTGTAATTGACAACAATATTATAATAAAAAGATGGGTATACATTTTTGATTAAAACTTACTTTTGCTTGCAAGAAATTTATATTGTATGAAGACTTCGGAATAAAAAGATAAAGTTTCTTTAATATTTATAAGAAAATTTAATAAATGAGTTGTTTAACATTAACATAGCAGTTGTTTTAACATAAACTTGTGTATTAAAGTAAAAATGAAGAGTTCAGTTCAGTAATTAATTTTTAAATTCAAAGCTGATATTAACCAAGTGAAATAATCAAGGCTCATTATATGCGCAGAAATTATATAAAAGTACCGAAATCGAAGAATAGAGTATTGAATCAATAGAATAACTGTACTATAATGACAGTAGTATCTTAAATAGATTTTTTAATACTTTGAGATCAAAGTATATTTCCTAATTTGTTTTAGAAGTATTATTTGGGCAAAATTCTTTATTTTTGGAAAGAGTTTCGATATGGCTATTCAACGGGTATTGGAAATTCTTTCAATATATTTGAGAAGATAATGTGTATCTCAAGATAAGTCTTAAAAACAATTTTGAAGAAAAAATTACATTAACTAGAGTCTAAAGATTTAAACAAATTATCTTGGATGTTTTTATTTCAAAGAGGACAACACAATTTAAAGAAAAATTCTGTAAATCAAATAAATCAAATTTATTAATTGTAATTGTAATTTTCTTCAGTTGTAAAATACGTTTCAGTAATTTATCAAAAAGTAAAAATATAATTTGCAATCAAATGTAAAAATGTCGGAGTTTCAAATTTTTCTTATAAATAGCTTAGAAGTTGTTTCCTCAACCAATGAGGCACAATTTCTCTGGAGATACAGAATTATCAGAAACAGAATGTGAACACATTAGGAAAAAAGTAAAAATCTCGAAGAAAATACTTTAAAAACTAAATGAAGCCTTCTACTAGCACGCAAATAAATAAAAAATTCCGAAAAAAAAGTAGTTTAAAATGCTATTATGAAACTTCAAGAACTCCAAAAAGTTCTGATGTGTTTAAAAATTTAACATGTTCAATATCATTATATTAATCATGCAAAATTCCAAACCACATCCGAGAAAGAAGACGAGAAGATATTAATAAAGAACAATGAGGAAAGTTAGCTCCCAAATTCTAAAAAGTTCAGAACCATTGGCCTAGAATTCATTTCCGGGACTGAGTAACAGACAGACTTTCCACCGATTACAAGACCATAGTACAATATACCAGGTGTAGCCCCTTGTCGGAGGCTCTGAAATGAGGTCAAAGTCAGCCATATCGCGACTGGAAAGATCTCAGGAACACATCAGATGAAGCAGATCACATCAAAGATTGTGAATGAATGCAGTTCAAGCGTATGATTTCTCTCTGTGACATCTCACGTCTCATCTGGAGGTTCATTAGGAAAAAGCGTCGATGTCAACAAGAATTGTGGTTGAGGTCAGGTTAAGCGATCGTAACCTCATGGTATGCGATGCTGCCATTCTCCTGAGTGTGAGTGTGTTAAAAAAATTTCCATCCCGGGATGCGTGAGGTGAAATGACCTGCGGAGGTGAGGCAACAGGTTGTAGGTTGGGGCTCCATGGGTTGTAGGCTCGGTGGTTTGGGAGGAAAAAAATTTCTCTTGACCTGTCTTCCCGTTGACACTGAGGACGGAATGGTAGAAATGGGGTTGTGGTTATTCCTCAGAGAAATCGCTCGAGCGTTTATAGGGAAAATAGAAGAAAAAAAATCGATTTCTTAGGCAAAACCACTTTTTTAAACAGGTAGCTCTGGTTGTTTTAAATAGTTTCTTTTTGCAATAGTTCGGAATTTTGTTTCTATAATGTATATAATTTTAGAAAATTATAATTTGATGAAAATTCAGGATATGAGAGCTACTAATATTTTCATTAATGATATATATTTGCTTAAATTTTTTTCTACAGCTGCCTCTATAAGGTAATAGGCACTGCTTTTACCTATGAATTACTTTGGTTAATTTTCCACTTCCTAAGTTCGATTCAATAGATAAATTTATATTTGAAATATGTAAGGGAAATTAAGATTAATGTAACCTTTACAAAGTAGCATTTCTTGGATGCTTAACAAATGGTATCAACTATAGCAATCATATCGTATCTTAAGATGAAAGGCATAAAAAAAAAATAATTTTTGCGATAAATTTCGGCTGCTAACTGTTATAATATCTATTAATAATTTCAACATGCAGGTGAACGCTCTGTGTTCGGATATGATTTTTAGGATTTGAAGAGATGTCGAAAGAACTCTTATAATATCTGACTATTAAAGCCAATTCGTTATAAAAATCGATTTTTCGAGAGCTAAGATACTTTGCTATGATTTTCAGTTATATTTCTGTGTCACGTGCTGCATTGCAACTTTCATTATACAATGTGTGTCACGTTTTAGGTTTACATGCGATTTCTGCTCACAATTCCACTTTATCTTTCGAGGCTTTTTTTAATTTACTGACATTCTTTGTAGACTAAAGCCTCTTTTTGAAGAGAAAAATCAGAAAGATTGGAGGTTTTGGAGATAACCTTAAAAGGTCCATCTGTCACATTCAATCATGTTGAACTCAAAGCTACTTATTCTTTTCTTCATGAAAAGGAGAAATACAACTTTTACTGATGCTTCTATTCTCCATCTGTCTTGGAGATAGAAGCACCAAAAACTTTTTTTTTCCATCTTGGATTCAATTTATAAGAAAAGTGCATGTGCTTTCCGCAGGAACGAGAAGCAGCTTATGCGAGTCCTGTTCTTGACATTTTCCTCTTTCCAGTCTCTCTCACTATCTCTCTATATACCCATAGAATTTACCTTTTGGAACAAAAAATATTATTCATGAAACTAGATTTCTTATGTATTTTAAATTATAAACCTATTTTAGGAAGAAATGAACATATTCTGATTGCATAAAGTATGGCCTACTTATGGAGAACTTTTAATCTGAATATAGTTTTGGAGCGTTGTAAAGTACCATGATAAACTTTACACCACGTGTTTTACCTTCTGAGCTGAGGATTAGGATATAACATAAGAATAAAAGTCTGTCAGATTGTGTAATAGACGGACAGCTTATGGCAATTGTTTGAACCTTCTTTGAAATGAAAAATTCGCCGACTCGGCTCTTTGTTCGCTCTATGATATAATCTTAAAATGCTGTTAAAGATAAGTAATACAATGCCAAAAAATATTATCTACCACTTTGTTATGAGGGATTACATGAAGCATTTCAGCAATTAAAAAAATATGTTATGTATGGAGTAGTAAGGCAAGAAACGAATACAAATGTGCGGCATATTCATTCATTTAAAATTCAGCAAGTCTTTCAAACAGCGCAATTATAAGGGGTAAAGATAGCTGAATTCCATTTAGAAACGCAAGTTTTTTCTTTATTCATTGATGAAGCTGAATACAGCTCTTTCGAAAAAATTGATTATGCAATCAAAAACAATAAGAAAACAGAATCATGGCAAATGGATTGCATTTTTCATTCATTTCAGAATTTAGTTAGATAAATTATTGATGTATTAAATTTCTTAATATAGATTCGATTAAATTTTACCACACATTTAGAGAACTGTATAAAACTTATAAATTATATCTCATCACTCTAAATAGAACCAGTTTGGAATTATGAAGCAAGTGAAACACGCTTGGACTTAAAATTAACTATAGGACACCATCCTTTTCATATTATGATGCGTTTGCCCCAGTATGTATTTTAAGCTCTTAATTCTTAAGGTAAGTTTTTGGAAGTTTTACAATTCCTTTTATAATATATTGTTCTCAAGTTTCATAATGTGTCTACTAGACTTATGAACTAAGAAGGAAATAAGTCTTAAAAAAAGCAAAATATTGACTTTTTATAAGGATAGCCTGCTTTGTAAATTATGAAATGCTGATAATATAAATACTTATAAAACAGACATTAAAATGTGTAAATATAGCAAAAATTCTTCTATGCTTTCTATTATACGAAATATGTATGCAAAATTTGCGTTTTATTTACTTTGTGATTGGTAAATAGTGAGTCACCTGAATCCTGACATTTGAGATTTATTTTGTTAGTATTTGTTACATCGTAGTAGGTATTCATATTCTATATGAAGGTGAAATGGTGGCAATAAAGAAAAAGTAAAGCTTTAATTAACTCCAATTTAACAGCAGAGGAGTTTCAAACAATATTATTTGTTAATTCTTCTTTTAGGCTTACTGCTACTAACTCTAAACGTTTTGTGGCAACACTAATATATAGCTTTACGGTTTATATATCTATTGGAGTAATGGAAATTTTTCATCTTTACTCTGTCACTCGTTTTAATACCTAAGTAATACGGGAGTTAACTCTGCATTGTTTGTTCAATAGTAATGAGGCACCTAGCGATATAAAATAAAAAAATATTTAAAAAATTCAGAAAGATCGAGAGAGAAACTACCAATTTGAAAAGAAAGCTGACCGAAAGAACCTGCTATGTTGGCAGTAAAACATGAAAACTGAATCTATGTTTAAATATTGGAGATATGAGCGAAGTATATTCTTATTGTGGAACTTTGAGTTTCGAATTTGGCAAACTCAATCATATCAGCAAATGTATAGTATCATTTGGACAAGATAAAATGTCCATCTTTGAACGAATGCCCAAAGGAGATTAAAAGCGTGTTAACTGGTTAACATCCGATGTTAAATAACATCGGATGCAATAACGAACGGCATCAATAACAATTTCTTTGCAAACGAAACTGTAATATCAACCAACTGTAATACCTTCAATTTACACTTGAAATTTATTTTCTGAAATTTTCAAAAGATAAAGGAAGTAAGCTTCTAGAAAGATTCCGTTATTTACATACCAATAGGCCGATGCAATGTTCGTGATAAAAAATTCTCCCACGAGAAACAATTTTGCTATGATTAAGCAACCACGTAACAGATGAGGGCGTATAAACTGTATGAGATTATATCTTGCTTTTGCGGGCGTGGCTCATGACTGTAATGAAAGTAGTGGCCTGAAATCAAGGTTAATTTTTTAAAAATATTAGAAACAACAATTCAGACTTGGGGTGATAGATGTTTAAACTGTTTTTGATCACATCCCAAGTAAGTCAAGGCCTGAATGAAAGAATATTTCATCACTTCCGAGATGATGAATTCAGTATTCATTTACTGGTATATCGTTCTATAATACAATTTACATACTAAAATATTTAAAAGATTCTATGGAAAATCCATTTTAATGCCAGATATAATAATGCCAATTTAAATATTGTTTCCATTTTTAATAAAAAACTTATTAAAAAATTGTTGCATATTTACTAAATTTTCCTTTTCAATGTAAAAACGAAAATTGGGTTTCGTGTATCCAATTTGTTACAATTCAAATAAAGACACAAAATAAAGCCAAGCCTTTATTTCATGTTGAATACATAATTTTCTCGTGCAAAAAGTATCCATATTATAGATACAAATTATGGACTTTTCTACACTTAGATAAACAAGATATCTCCTTCAAAACTGTTCTGGGTAAAATAACAAACAAGACCAATTTGCAAGTTTCTATTCGAGCGATGAAGCATTTCAATATCTACTAACTGTATTGACCACTTTCTGTTGTGACTTTTTTTTTTGTCTTTTCTTTATCTTCATTACATGTTTTAACGCTTCGTCTTTTTATTGTACATCTTCTATCCACTGGAAATCCCAAATATGTACGAAATCGCTTCTGCGGAACTGCTTACTGACTGAAAATTCAATTTGTTTTTGTGTGCACGTACTCTCTTGAGTTCCTTGATAAAAAATATTTTTTTCTACATAGGGAAACAGGGGATAGATATTGATTCTTATCTTACTTCTAAGTTTTATTTCACATTTGTCGTTATGGAATATTCAGTCTTTGGCAATATATAAAATACAAAGATTATTCTGAGGATTTATGTTCCAGTGGTCATTGGAAGGATTATATTTTATATAAGGTTTTATAATAAAATTTCCACCATCGGTCGCTTTTTTGCCGCATTTTACCATTCCAAATTAATTTTAAAGCAAAATAAGAGATTTAAATCCTGTATCAACGAGGGCTGATTATACACAGAATTTCAAACATCAAAATACCCTAAATAAATAAATCAATATTATATAGACTTTCTCTGATTTAAAAATCAACTTCCATATTACGGTAATATTGTACGAATTATACTTATATTGAGATGGGATGCAAATTAAGTTAATCGAGTGAAAAATAAAAATATTCAAAAATTCTTCGGTTTTCAAGAAAACATGATTCTTAGAATAACATTATAATATCATAACTGTTATCCCATTCTAAGCATCTTGTTGTAAAAACATGAGAGAAGACTAATATTTACTAATATCATAATAAATTATTCATTTGAAATATTCATTAGTTATTATATGGATTAAATTAGATTCAGATTTAATCTTTATTTTTTATATCAGCATTTTCGATATTTTATTCTGTAGACGAATATTATCACTTTTACCAATTTTGACCAATATCAGCACAATTTTCATAAATATAATATTAAATCTATAATTTAAAATATTCTTTGTTTATTGCATTGATTAAATTAAATCGACATTAAATCTTTATTTTAAATATTTAAATCTTTATATGAATATTATCATTCTTACCGCATGACTTTTAAGAAATTAAACATGTTGTTTTTAATATAGGTATTAAAAATAACACGTTCAAATATAATGTTTTTTTTTACACTGAGAAAATAAATACATAAATTCTTAAATATTTAAGTTTTATTTTTCAAAAAATAGCAATTTTTTCATATTTTTATAGAAAATTGGGTCAAATTCTTAAAAGTGTATGTTAACAACATAAATGATAAATTATTTTTTCTCAGAATACGCAATAATTAAAAAAAGTTAACAGTTAATCCACATTTTTTAAACAAAAAATACTATTAAATGTTTTGCACCTACATCCGGTTATTAAAGTTCGCGTATTTGCTATTTGCGAACATCATCACGAACTTATTCAGCTAATACAAAATCAATTTACAAACATTAATTGTTTAATGTTTGTTCTTCCTGTTCCATTTATATATATTTTTTAATTTCTGCGGAATGCATGATTGATCGCAAGTTTCAGCTATTGTATTGCTAACTACTGTTTGCAGAAGTTTAACCTTGATTTTGAAGTATGTTAAACAAATTCTATGAGGCAGTGTAATAAATTGATAGAAAAATATTGACATCTATTTTTTAATATAGGCTCGCATCAGAAATCCTTTACAATTTCCGTCGAAATCAATTTTCTATCGCTGTGAACTCCTTTGCAAACAAACTTTTAAACAGATGAATAGTAAATATAAATGGAAATAAAATTGGAGCAATGGTAATATGCATTTTAATTCAATATCTATACTTATAATAAAGCTCAATGTGTGTGTGTGTGTGTGTGTGTGTGTGTGTGTATGTGTATGTGTGTGTGTGTGCGTGTGTTTTGGCGCTCTACAGGCCAGACAGTTGGACCTACAGCTACCAAATTTGGTACATGTATACCTTGGAGGTCCGGAATGTGCACCTCGGAGCCCCTTTTTAGAATTTTTAATTAGAATTGGAATTAATTAAAATTTAAGCGAAATTTTGACGTTTTTCCGCTATAACTTCCGAAAATATGATCGCATAAACATGATTTTTACATCAATTTAAAGATTAAAAAATTAGCTTTCTAACGGTATCAATTTTTTTTAAAATTTATAATGTAAGCTTCTATTTTTAACGAATTTTTAAAGAAATATTTTAACCATGTTTTTATCACGTGACTGGATAAAATAAAAGAATGCCGGAAGTTCAAATAAAAAAATTATCATCGCAAAATAAATCGACAGAAATGCAACTTTTAAGCACGTGACTGGATAAAATAATATAAATATAAAATGTGATATTTTCTTTAAAAAATAAATGCAAAGCAAAGGTTTCTACAATCGTTTGCAATATCTATATCATTAACTCAACAAATCTTTATTTACGGTAAACCTGATTGAATTTAGACAGGATATGCATTGAAATCCCGACTGAATGGCATATTTATGTAATCGTTTGCAATATCTGTATCATTAATTTAATACTTTTTTTCCCCTTCTCGCTTTCTTTAAAAAAAACATATTTAATATTTTGGCAACATCACCGATTTTTTTTAATATTTTGGAAGCATTATCGATGGTTAAAACTAACTGATTTATAAAATTAAAGAATATTATTAGGAAAAGGTGTACTTTTAGAACTTTCCGTCCATCATCTTAAAGAAAATATTAATTTCAGGTCAATCAATCCCCGGAATTACTTCAAGGCTAATGAATATGTGATTTAATTGAAAATTTTAGAACGCTTTACTCATGGCGAACCAGCTGGTCGCCAAAGGCGGCTAGTGTTGAATAATATTAACGCTCCGTCAAACATAGCTACCAAACGATAATTTTATTTATATACTATATAAAACGTCATGTTCTGTTAGATGCTGCAGAAAACTAAAAAATGTGAACAACAAGAATTCTTTTTCCGTTATGCATTTTTTTTTTCTAATTGTCATTCTTGTTATAGTCATTATACATAAGTAAAATAATATTTAAATGCCTTTTGAAAGAATATCGTAAGCCAATTAGCTTCTTATAGCATCTGTTTTTTCTATGTTATTATCATGTGAAAATTGTCTTAAATTACCTTGAAAATTAGTTCAAGGTCATGTTTGCACTCAGTATAAAGATATAATGAATGTTATTGTCCAAAGAAGCTACAAAGAAATTCAAAAGTTCATCCATTTCTATATGCCAAAAATTGATTGCTAAAATTCCGCTAAAAATTAAAGATTGCTAAAAATATAAGGAATTTCTTTAATTCAGCTTTCAGCTTGAAAAAAGTTTACGAGGTTGAAGTTTTACTCTGCTTTCATTTTATACTATAAATTTTTCATCCATTATTTTGTTGTTTACTATCCTGTGTTACGTATATGCTTTAAATTGAATATTATTATTTCTTTTCATAGTATTCAAAGTTACACCTCGATGGGAAGCTTTTTCAAAAACTAAGAATTGGGAAACCAGCTTTGATTTGTAAACAATGGAACCGATAAATTCAAACAAGTCATAAATGTCAAAAACACATTTTAGTAAAGATTCTTTTACATTGTGTTTTTGATGTTTTTTTGGTATCACTTTTGGAATCTGTAACAAACTTATATCGGCATAAGAATATTTGAAACATTTATCTAAGGATATAACTATGTTTTGAATATTCAAAGGGGAATTTATTTCATAATTCAGAAAATATCTATATACATTTGAAATTTTAAGTTTACAAATATAAAATTTCCTTTACATCGGCATTTAGCTCTAAAGTTGTTTAATATCTAATAATTAGAATAAATAAATGAAAGTGATAATCAAAATTTTTTTGCAAGGTTTGAATAACTGGAACTATTTCTTGGTTTAATATAGAAAGCTGGAAATGAAGGCTAGAATCTGTGGATTATAATTTTTGACACTTATCTAAGGAATACTGCTATCAAAATTTAAAAAGCTCGATATTCTTTAAAATAGATTATTTGAAGACATGATGAAAGTTGTATACTTGCTTCAATTAGGCTGAGACAATGGTGTAGCATTTGTGAGGATAAATGCATAAGTGTTCCGGGTTACAGTCTAAGAAACTGCCAGAGATTAAATAATGAGTTTCTGTCGCTTGCTAAGAAGAGTTAACAAATGGTAATTAAAAAAATATGCCTTGGGGACCATTTAACTTCGCAGCACTGCATGGCTGATTATATATTTTCAAAAAAAAAAAATGCGTTTAACATATTATTTCCTACTGGTTAACAACGAAAATCACCAATTCGTAATCATGACACTGATTAACTGGAATCTAAAAAATTGCTGTCTTTCACTGGCAGACACCTGATGTGAATTTTTTCCCCAAAATTATGATGCCGTATTTGAACTACACTTTATACAACATTCTAAAGCACTATCCTGATTTATTCTGAATTTTCATTTAAAATTACGAGTAATTAAAGAATTAAAGGTAATAAAAATTATATATTTAAAAATTATCCTGATAATTTTTAGATCTAAACTTTTAAAAAACTTTATGAATAAAGAAAACTTTAAGATGAACCAGATATTATCAGATGTCAGAACTATGCTTACAATATTTAAAAATGAAAAAAAAAAAAAAATGATTGTAAAGAATGTTATAGATCAAAAAACAAAGTAAAGATTGTTCTTGGTACTCTTAAAAAATGACAAATTACTATTAAATAAATATTATTATTTAACATTTAAAAACTTCGTAAATCATTGCATATTTCTTCCTACCTTTTTTTAACATGCATAACATAATCATTCCATCTCAAATATTCAAAATGATAAAGTTTAAACAAATATATCAAAGCATATTTAGAAAAGGTGAAAACCTATTTAGCACAGACTTATCTAAATCAATCAAAAGATTGTCCAAAAAATAATTACAAAAAATGTGTATAATACAATTAACGCTCAATAATAAGGTGTGTTAGTAAGGACTCGAAATTTTGCTTTTTTAAAAAAACAAGATCAAAGTTTTGCCCACAAACGAAATAAAGGTTACGTCAATCATAAAAAAGGTGGTAATCTTTTTAACTGCCCTGTGAGCATTCAAGAACTAAACGTCACCTTTCAACCTCTTTGAAAAAAATTAACAGCAAGAGTTGAAGCAGAGAAAAAGAAGTTCTTTTAGAATTAACGGCATCTAACAGTTGTTTGGCAACGTGAGAAAATTGCACCCGGAAGGATATTGCAAAGAAGCTGCTGAAAAACATTCAGCAAACGAGATTTTTGACAACTTAGTTTCTCCAACTTGATGTGGCAACAGAACAGTTGCTTTTTCAAAAAGAGAGTTCTTAAATGCATGCAATGCGAGATCAGATAAAAATCGTCTGACAATGCACTTCGCTTCACTTCCTCCAAAGATCTAATTAATTTTGACGAGATATACTAAATATCAGCTGGAAGACTTCGCATTTTTTTTTCCAAGCCGTTTTGTTTATTATTTATCGATCTCTTTTGTTTGTTCTGCAGTCTTTTGTGAACTCAGGAACAATGGCTTTCTTTTGAGGGGAGGGGGAAAAAGAAGTGAACGGAATCACTGAACTGAAGTGCAACCTAGCACAGGATATAATTGTTTTAAGGGTCTCGTGACATACATATGGAAGAAAACAATAAATACAACCTATTTTTTCTTTAAAAAAATTAATTCTTCAAATCTTAATAAATAATCAGTGCTTTGAGTCATAAAATAGGCTGTTTCATAATCTTAGATGGAAAATTTAGAGCACAAACGCAAAAATTAATTAGAATGAATTCGTTAATTGAAAAGTCCCTTTGGCACTCAAAAGAGATTTTTTCTCCTGACAGAATCTTACGCCAAAATCTTATTAGTTGTGAAAGACGTTTCTTTTATTTCACATTTTTAACAAACGATTCTTGAAAATTTATTTTAACAAACGAGAATAAATAATTCAATTTTTACTGAAAATTTGCCACTATTTATTAAAACATATTTTGAAAAAGATTTGCAGATTTTCAATAGCTATATTTTTTAATAAAAATTTTTCTTGCATTACAAAGATTTGTAAAGAAATAGCAAAATATATTCAAGAAACTTCCTTTATTTTATTCTTCTGAATCTAAAGCTGAGACATCTAATTTTTTCTAATGAATAATATCATGGAGTAATATAATATAATGGAATGTAAATATTTAAAGATAAATATTTAGTTCTTATTTACGATACACTAACGCAACGATGAGTTAATAACTACTTGCAATAAGAAATATATTTTCTATATTATCCTTTTCTGAAAGAATTTTCACTTCTCTAATGTAACTGATGATGAAACGTGCATTTCAAATATAAGTATTTTTTTTTCCTAATTTTTAAAACATGAATATTCAAAGTGTTAATTAAATAGTTCTTTTGCAATTAATAAAATACATACTTTTGTTAATATCGTATGCAATTAAATAATAAATAAATAAATATACTACTTAGATTAATCTGATTATGAATTATTTTGTGATTACTTTCAATTAATATTTATGAGTTTAACTCGGATAGAGTTTCAATTTTTGGATAAATATTTTATTCAATGTTACTGTTCAAGGATTTTAGTCTACATTTGAAGGTAAATAATAATTACCTGTTTGCTTGCAAACAATTGAGAATTAATAATAAAAACTTATAAATAATAGTTTTCATTAGAAGCAATAAAACTTATTTCGAAAATTTTCTTAGGAAATCATGTTTAAATAACTTATAATTTTTTTAAAATTTTGCTTTCTAAGATGACATTTTCAGAAATATCTAGAAAAAATTAAAAGCATGCTGTTCACGTATTAAAATGTTCTTAATTTTTCTGAAAATGACGAATTAAATTATAATTATTTTTAATGGAAATTTAATGACTATTATATCATATCAGAAAACATATAAACGATAAAACAAGTGAGAACTCTTGCTAAATTATCTTAAAACTTAAATTGAAAACCTATGATTTTTAATTAATGAGGCTTTTAATGAGATTAGAAACTTATGTCAACAAAAACACACACATTGTTTACCTTTTTTGGATATTTTATTGTTAAATTTTGTTTAATATTATATTAATAATAAACCGAGATAAAATTTATAATTAATAGATATCGATCATATACAATAAAGAACAGCTGTAATAAACCATCACAATAGCATCATCGTGCATCTAATAATAAAATACTGCTTGACGTATGAAATGTTATGAGAATTTTTTAATTTCATTTTCAAATCAGGCACAATTACATTGAAAGAATAAAATGAGATAAAATTTACAATTAAACAATCGGTAATAAATAATTATGATCAGCCTTTGTGATATATCTTCCATGTGGCATCATCATGCATCCAATGTACAAAATAACTCCCGAAATAATTAAAATTATCAGATGAAGTGTCATCTGTACATTGATAAAACGGAGACATTAGCATCTGTCTTTTCTCACACTCAACAAAGCAAGTAGTGTGCTAGAGACTATTAAGAAAAAGAGTAAGCAGTCAGCGAATCGGATGTAATTATTTTAAAATCACGATTGTCTTTTGATTACAGCTGAAGCTTAGTTCGTTGGACTGGCTTTGGGGAAAAGCCATTGGAAAGAATGCGAAGGTCGGCAGAAGCTAAAATCCGTGAGGAGCACAATAATATTCTAAACAACAATACTTTTTCTAAAGAATTGGACAATTCTTATTCTAAATGCACAATTACAGTATGTCTTCAAGGTTCTAACACCAAGGCTCCGATCTTCAGATTTTATTGATGAACAGATTTATATAAAAGAATCTTTCATTGACATTGTGGTATTTTCTATTTTACTTCTTCATTACAATGTGAAGATTACATAAGAATTTCCGGTGCCTTACAACATTTACATGTTCACATCTTCCCGTAGCGTGAAAGATGTTATCGTGATTTGAAGGTTTCGTTTTTCAAACATCTAAAATTTCAAAATATTGCAAACATGCAAGTATAAATTTTAAGGTCAAGGCCATATTGCATTGCTACCCTTAAAAATGGGAGAAAATATAATCTGACAAGCATCTGGCATTTGAAGTTATTTAGAAGTTACTGAAAACTTGTGTTATTTAGAATCAGATTTTTGCGCCTTCTAATTTATTCATTTTAGTCCTAAAAAATTTCATTGAATTAATATTAACGTACACTCCTGTCAAAGAAATAAACATAATCTCGCTTTTTGATAATTCTTTCTAACATTTTTCTTTTGTCTTAGTAAAAAGGACAAAAAAATTGAGTGCAATATAAATAACTGTTTAATGTTCTTAACACATTGACTGCCAACTACGAAATAACTCGTAGATTGCGTTCTTTTCTAGAACCAAACCATCTATGTTATTAGATGACACCTTCTCTACTACAGTTAAAAGATGGCAAAAATGGGATCATTTAATTAGATAGATGGTCCTGGTATCAGGCGATAGATAGTGGAAGTGAACGTGTTAAAGAATGAATCAAAACTAATTAAAACATTTTTGAAAGAAAGTAATTCTTATCCAATTCAGAATTTCTTGAGAACACAAAATGGGAAAACTGATACGTAAAAGATAAGTATCTTATCAGATTAAATACTGCAAAAGAGAACAAATTATTCCGAAGTTTTATTTTTTTTAAAAAGCTATAAATTCTTGCATGCAGGTGTCTTTTCTTTGTGCAATTGACTTTTCTTTTTAATCTAAGGTCTATGATAAAGCGCTGGCTTTTTTTAATCATTTTATAAAGTATAAATTTTAAAAAATTACGAATTGTATAAACGAATAATAATTTCTTCTGAGCTTCTGAAATAAAATTAATGAACACATTTAAAAAATTAAATTTCTTTAGTATTTTTCATTATATCGCCTTTGGATGTCATCATGACTTTGATAATAAATCAACATACATGACAAAGCGATTATATTGTAATAAATCAGTGAGTGATCTATAAAGAAAAAGATTAATAGGATATGGTTTTTATTTATTTCAACAGCTTTTTTGATTTACTCTAAAGATTAATGGTTGACAATTCTTAAGTTATTCATCTTTATGTCAAGAAAAGAACAAAAACAGTTATTGTATCAATATTACCCTGAGAAATAAATTTATAACCATTAGAATTTTTTTCCAAATCGACATTTTTCTAAAATAGTAATGATTAGATAAATTTTTTTATACCAATAATTCTACAATTCCCATTCTTAAAAAAATGTTGTATACAGACTGCCATTGTGACTGCGTTTCTATCAAACGCGTTCCAAATTAAAGTTTGACGAAATTCAGCTATCCAATCAGTTATAATAAATTAAATTAAAAAATAAATAAGAACTCCATTCTTTAGTAAATTTTTTCAAATCGTATTTTTTTTTTTCTAAAATAATAACGATTAAATAAAATTTTGCTGATACCAATAGATCTACAATTTCCATTCTTAAAAATATTGTATATAGAATACTACTGTGAAATCATTTTTATTGAAACACGTTTTGAATTAAAGTTTCTACGAAATTTTTACAGCTTTCCGAACAATTCTAATAATTTAGATAAAAAAGATTAAACAATGATTCCGTTCTTCTTTCTTTCAGCCATCAAACAAAATAAAATAGCTAAAACATTTTAATAATAAAGAACTTAAATTTAATTTCCTTGAAATGATTTATATTTTTTTAATTCAAAAAGAGAATATTTTATCACGCTGTTTTAACCGATGTATATTATTAAAAAAAAGTGTGGGAAGTAATTGTATTCACATTAATCAATCACTTTATGAGTAGAATACTTCCTTTTAATAAAAAAAATGAATTTTATAAATAAGAAGGGAGAAAGGGAATAAAAAATAATGGTAACAACAAGTAAATACTTACAAAATGTTAATCTAAAAAAATGGATTTTGGAAACTGCTTTATTTTAAAATAATGAAATTAAACTGAGTAGCTAATAAGGCTCTTTTCCAAAAAACAGTTGACATTATTTATATTCGGCGAAGTTAAGGCAATAATTATGTTTTTGATGATAAATAATTTTTAATATTATATTTACTAGGCATGGTTCGCTTTCGTATTATGTTTGCAGCTAGAAATTCCAAAATTACATATTTTTACATCTTATACTTAAAAAAAAAAAAAAAGGAACTCATTAAAAGATTAACAAAAAATTTCTTTGAGATTAAACATTTCATCCTTGACAATAGCCATCAAGGCCTGCTTCCGCCCTGCCTATCTACTATCTTAATTGTCCTGTGTTGTAGTCTTCACACACAACAACAAGAAAAATGAAGATGAAATTCTAAGAGCCATCACAAACTTGAACGACAACCCAACCCTTAACGCAGGAGATACATCTAATCATCGGAATGAAAGTAAATCTATCCCAAACTCACATATATGCCCTCTGCCATGAAGATGACATATTTGACTATAACTTATGCTTATTTGACGACTTCTTTTCCTCATATCCTAGATGCTCCCTTCTCGAAAAGTATAATGATTAACATTAAAAAAAACTTCATAAATCTTAGACTTTCCGATAGAATGAAGCAGAGATATTAACTAGAAGATTCTAATGAAGTCATTGTGCATAGCATATTATTTATTTTAACTCCAATTAAAAATTTCTTTCCCATCATTTTTGACAATCATCTTATCTGCTCATTTTTCAAAATACCAAAACAATCATTTTGAAAACATAAATAAGAGAAGCTAATTAGAGAACTTAAGAAATAAATAGTTGATCCTGTAATAGTTTACCAATTGTTTTCCAGCTAACTATTTTAATTGCTTTAAAAACATTTCCAATAACTTTTCTTTTAAACTTCTTCATTCTGATAAGACTTTTTATTTCGTTCTTTTTCTTAATGAATAAACTAAGACTTTCTTTCGATAATAAGAAAATAAAAAATACTAGATTATTTCATTTCATTGTTGACAATGACTTAGATTTAAATATTTATAAAAACATGTTGCGTTTGTCATCATCTTAATAATTGGGTTGCTTTTTGGCTTTCGGTCATTTCAAACACATTTTAATTTATAAAAAGTGAATTCACTCAATTTAAAAATCATAGAAAATTATGTGGACCATCTCTATTAACTGCAATAATAATATCACAAAAAAAAAAAATCAAAAATCAAATAAGTATATATATCATATTAAAGTTACGCAAAAGTTAGTTGCAAATTTTTAACTTTCGTATACATTCTTTTTTTATAATATGTCATGAATTAAAATAATGAGCAAAAAAATATTAATTGTTTTTAAAATTTGAAAGAAGAAAGTACTAAAACGTTTATTTAATCGGTATCCCATCGAATGCCAAATTTCTGCATTCTGTAAATTAGAAGTTTTCTAAATTTAATTCACATAAATATTGAGTTAAAATATTGAGCTGACATATCCTCATCAGTAAATTTCATGTTGTTAAGATAAATAAATACTTAAAATTTAAATGTAAATTCTGAATTTTAATTTCAATTTCAATTTTAGTTTTAATAATCAATGAATATTATTAATGTTTTAAAGAACATACTTATTTAAAAACTTATTTAATCTATTTGTTATCTTAAATAAATGGATTTTATCATATTTTCTGATATCAATATTTTACTGGGAACTTTTTTAGATACGTATTTAAGTACCTAAAACTTAATAGATAATAGAATGCAGAACTCTTTTATTACATAAAAAAATTTAAATCACTATAATTAATTTTAATATATATTGGCAAGAGTTTAAATTTAAGAAAAATGGCATAATTTCAAATTTTTCCACTAATAAATTACAAACCTTACACAAATAAATGACATTATTTATTTGCCTAAGGTTTCTCTTTGTCTGCTATTTCAATTGTTTTTCATTAGAAATAAAATTACAAGCAAATGACATTATTTTTTGTCTAAGGTTTGTTTTTGTCAATTTCAATCATGATTTTTTTGCTAAGGTTTGTTTTTATCTGATATTATTTATTTGTCTAAGGTTTGCTTTTGTCTGCCATTTCAATTTTTTTCATTAGAAAGTTAAATTACAATCCCTAAACAAAAATTTTTATTAGTTTTACAGCAAAACTCGTTAGACTAGTTAAGTAATGAGAAACAAAATACACCCACTCACTACAAAGCTGCCAAGCAAAATGACAGCATAAATGCCCACTTCAAAGTTTCTTTTTTGCATTCCGCGCCTAACTACGGCTTCAGCAGTATATTTGCTTTTTTTTAAAAAAAAAATCCATTATTCGTTCTTTGCACGAAGCAGATCTTTCCATTATTCAATACTTTAATGATAATCTTTTTGAATCATTATGGATTTTGTTTCGGTAGAATCACATTGTTCTGATGCATTCGTTCCATCCTTCGCGTTTTCCACCTGCTGAATTCGCAAACGATTTTCATTATCATTTTTTCTTTTTTTCGTATGTATATTTTTTAAGTTTCTTTCTTCTAATTCCCGATCATATAAAAATCTTTATAATAGAATCGTATATCTTAAATTACCAATTAACCATTTTGAAATTTAATTATCTGTTTAGATCATTTGAGGGTTATTTTAAAAACAAGAATATCAAAAAGAAATTTCAGCCATTTATAATACTTCTACAACTGGTAGACTTTACTTGTTGAAGTTATGATCTAGTCATTTAAGAGAAGTGGAAAATAACAAATAACAATAAAAAAAACTGAAATAATTGATTTTATCAGGGTTTTTTTTGTTGTTGTTGTTCAGATCAGTCAGTTGTTAATTTCGTAAAAGTGTATGCTTCCTTATGAATATAAAAAATATTCCTTTCTTCGTTAAGAATGGTGAGTAAATAAATCTGCTAATTTTTACTGCCCAATCAAAGATATCATTTTCACATTTTTTTAATGTGATAAGCAATCAATTCTTAAAAAATATATAAATTTATTGGGTTGTTCGGAAAGTAATTTCGTATTTTTTTGTCAAAATGAAAAGAAATTTTCGTTTAATGAATAAATTATTTATTAAATTATAAAATTGCCATTCTGGTCTAATACCTTTTGCCATATTTTTGGTAGTAACATGATTACACGCTCATAAAAGTTTTGGTCTTTGCTGTAAAAAAAACTGATCGAGGTGGTTTTTGGCCTCCTCATTTGAAGGAAAAATTTTGCAAATCAGTTCTGGTACTGATGTACTGTTAACACATCTTCTCCACACATATTGGCTAATTTATTTCTGGCTTGAACAGCATTTTTACCTTTTATATAGCAAAAAAAGAAAAAAATGACGAAAATGCTGTTTATTGCTCTCCATATTTAAAAGGGCACCATCCGAAAACTACTGCGAAGAATCAGCTGCACTTTTTCACACTCAAGCCTTGATATATCAGCTCTTAAAACATAAAATGATTTTGCGGTTTAAGTATGAAATTGGGTGCGAAAAATGCAATTAAATCCTTTGTCAGGAAAAAACGAAATTACTTTCCGAACGACCCAATATAAAGAAACTAAAAAATATCGGGGATCACCATTTTAGTGAAAGCATATGCATTTT
>JAPMOQ010019505.1:3083619-3106066 GCA_026543055.1 Argiope trifasciata
AGAACAAAAAGTTCGAGATGAGTGGCTATTTATACTCTTCGATCACGCCATCAAATGAAAGAAAAATTTTGATTTTTGTATAATTCCTTATTTTTTGCAATCTGTATATCAGGATGTTGAATAAAAGATTGAGAATATGAGGACATATGATTAAACATCAATAGCAGTTGTAAGATATTTATTGTTATGAAAAGGGCCGAATATTATTACTCTCTAAATTTAAAAAAAAGAAAAGATTTATATGATTTCCATTTATATTATATATGAATGATAAATTATAATCTACTTGAATTTTATTTTACTTTTTCAAAAAATATATGAAGACAAAAAACCGAAAGTTAACGTTGTATGACTTCATGATATTTTTATAACATGAAATTATTAATATTTTGCCAAATGCAATGCCTACTAAATGACCACTTAGATCAAATAATTCTATAAATCAAAAAATATATCACCCTATTATTATATCACATTACTATATGGATTGTTATAATGGGCACATTAATAATTTTTTACTTGACTTTTTGACAGTTCCTTAAAACACTCAATAATCAATACTTCACCCCAATATTATAAATAAAAAAATTCAGCTACCTGCATAAGCCTATATAACGTATCAAATACACTTTTTACTACAGAATAAAGAGTGTAAATATAATGCAAAACGGAAACTTACCTTAGCGGCCTCACTTCCGCTACACCACAAAACCGTTAACATTACAACAGCGCACCACCTGGCATGGCGCGCCATTCCTTTCCATATATCCATAGCAATTAACAGTCCCTAATGACAGCAACGTTATTCCCAAAAAAACCACTAATAGTACCTAAAGACAGACCATCGGTATCTTACTCCTCGAGTTCTTAAACCAAAACCGGCAACAAAGAAAAACCAACCACTTCGTCCCGTGCGTGGAATACTCTCTCTGGGTCTCGCAGCAGACCTCTTGAATGAACCACGCTTGACAGAACTCTGCTGCAGCGAGAGGGGGATCGGAGAAAATCAGCCCTCCGTTTGACGATCCCTTGAGAACCTGTCGGACAGGTTTCCTTCAGGTAGATATATACACCGAAGAAAAAGGGCATGGAACTATGTATTCCCTCTCTCTCCCTTTGAGAACTATCTACAGCTGGCTTCAGGCGATTGTTGCCTCTTCCGTTCCAATGGAGAATGCAACAGGTATGAAGAGAGGAAGGGAAGATGCGGGTTTGTCGTGAAATGGTTACCTTGTTTTTATTTTGTACTTTTTCTTCTCCCCCCTCCCTCAAGCTTGTTATCTGCTCCTCTCTGCTGTGGCTTCGCTTTTCGTGTTGGGCAGTGAGGTATGGTATCGATGTTCTTGGTGAACTCGCCTCATTAGCGTTGGTGTGAGTGGAGATTTTGGGAATGTTCCTGAGTGTGACTCTGAGGTCACACATTCTTTTTAATCGTTATTATTAATTGAATGTTATGTGTTGCTTCTGGTAACATCGTTTCCCCTTAATGACGTGTGCTTTCCGTTGTGGATTTAGTTGGTATATTTATAAAGATGCGAGTAAAATAATGTTAATTGACTTCAAAAATGATAGAATTATGTTTTCGTATATTTTTATTAGTACATATTTGCGATACTTTTGATCTAGATATTCATTCCAAATTAAATGTTTGATGAGTATTGCCAATGCTGAGTTTTTCAGGTGTTCTCTAAATGGAATTTAATTGCTGTATATCTTCATAAATAATTATTATAAATTCTAGGAAAATTCTAAATTTAATTGTGTCCTAATTTTTAAAGCAACATATAAAAACCTGAAACAGAGATAAATAATATGTTAAGTCTTTTGTATTAAGCAATGCCATGCATTTTAAAGAAATTATTACATCTTTATAAGCGTCAGTTGGAATCATTTTATGAAATAATTACATTTGTGGCAGTTGCATAGCGCTGTCTTTTTTTTTTTTTTTTCGTAATAGATGGCGAAGCTTGATTAAGTTACGTATCCTACAGTGCATTGCGATTGTTATTATAATAAGATGAAACGATGTTCTGTAAAGATGTGCGCACGTAAATATCTCGTCTAATCTTCTATGTTTGTGTTTGCTTTATGTAAAATGTGATAATTAAAGAAATGTTCTCAAAAAGATGAATCCTCTTGTTTCCAGTACACAGATCAAAATGATCTTCATTCCTCCACACATTATAGTTTGAATAAAATAACCGTATATTTGCAAAAGTTAAGAATAAAAGTGCTCCAAAAATTTAACTAAATTTACGGCAAGTGTTTTTCATATAAATTTGTTATGAACAACTCATTTTCCTGGAAAAATAAATTTTCAGATTTATAATTATACAAACTTTATCAATTCAGATTTATAATTATTCAAGTTCGATTACAATTTTCATAATTTTTTTTAAAAAATCTTAATAATGGATTTAGCCATTTTGTAATCCTAAGTACCATACATAATAAGGTTTCTCTTTTAACAAAATTGGTGAGTTTAGTTTCAGCAGATTTTTTAAAAATAATTTTTATTAGGTTCAACTTTATTTAAATGATTTTGAAATATATTATATATTATTATTATATTATATATATATATTATATGATTCGAGATTTTGCGTTTTAGTTACGGCAGTCTAGTGATAAAGTCTCGATTTTGAAGCCAGAAAATTCAAATTTGAAACCCATTTCCACTAAAGGTTAAACGAGTATGCAGGAAGATAGACATTAAGTCTTGACCAAATGTCCTCCCATTAGTGTGGTGAGAAAGTTTGGGGAGGTGAGGTTCAACTCATGTGACGTTCTCGTCATCTGACTGAGTTTCAAAGTTAAAAAGGTTGTCTCTAAATAGCCTTTGTATTGTTTCCGAATTGGCATTATTGTGACTAAACCAAACTAAACCATAATTATGCGGTAAACATAAATAATAGATATTTATAAATACTATACACATATCAATATTTTTATACATAATTATAAATAATAAAAAAATTAAATATAATTATTAGACAAAAATCTAACAAATTATACTTGACAAAATGTTAATGCGATCTTATAATTTTTAGTAGTTGTATGTTTTATTAAATGATTTATTTAATCACAGAAAAACAATATTCGTTTAATCAATATTCTTTAATTAATAATATTCCTAATACTTAATTAATAATATTTTCAAATATTTTACTTTCTAATACACTTCAGCCCAGCAGCTCTAGATTGTTACACGTTCAAAGTAATGGAGAACATGAGAAACGTATCTCCAGACAAGATAATTATTTCAAAAAAAAAAATGGAAAAATTATTATTGTTTAAATAAGCAGTTAGATTATAGTTTAGTTTGGATTGAATTACATTGCAAAAATAATGGTTCAAGAAATATCAGTTTGTATTAATACAAAATCTTTTTAAGAATGGTTTGATGTATATTTATTTAATTATCTTTAAAATTTGCATATTCCATTCTTTAAACCTCTCAGAGTTGTTGAATCAAAGCTTGAAAAATAATTTTAATACAACAATTATATTTCGCATTCGCCTTATAACAACGAAAAGCCTTGAGATAATTTGTCACTAATAATTGTTGCGAATTTGCATAGCTAGATATTAGATGGCCAATGTATGCACAGTATCCCCATCAGTGCAAAATCATTTAATATTTAAATGACGTGCTCAGTTGCATTTATCATATGGCTGCATTGTTTCCCATTTATTAGCATAGTTAAAGAAATAAAGAATCACTTGAAGAGAGAGAGGAAAATGAATGTTTGTATAGCTTTGACATAAATTTATCCTGTTTTGAGAAATTCGGCTATTGTGGTCTTATAGGTCACTGTCAACTATTCACCGCTCAAAGGCTTGTTAAAATACAATTTAATTAACCCTTAGTGATTATTAATCTCCTGTCATATAATATCTGTGTGGGTTTTTCAGCTATTCCATGTATAAAAATCTGGAATCCTATGAAAGTTGAAAATTAAGCAATTTTTTGATATTTTACACTATATCTTCAGTAAATATTATTTTTCACAAAACGAATTTTTACAATATCTTAAAGCTTTTAATGGCATATTTAATTTCCGCACATAATTTTTGATATCTGTAACCGTTAACATTGCCTCATGTTATGATGAAATTGAAAATTTTATTGCTCAATCAAACATTTCGTTCGGCTGCACTTTTATCAAAATCTAAATTTAAAAAAAAACTGCATTTTTCGGACATTAATTCTGACATAGGATTTTTACTTCCACTTTTATTTAGCAGTATATACTTTTTTATATTCGAAAATGTGTAATAGATTGATTCCATTCGATTCTTATTTTGGTACCCATATTTGTCACTTGATTCATTAGGTAATAAAATGGAATTTTAAATAAAGGCATTCTGTTATGATATTATAATACATATAGCAATGAGCCAAAATATTGAAAAACCAATTTTTTAAGCAAAAAAGTTTTATTTTGAAACCCGATCTACAGTAATGTTCTTATGCTATGATGAAATTGAAAATAAATTCATTGTTCCACTATAGTTTTGCCAAAATTTTAAATTTTTATCCTTTGTCCTAACTGCCAAAAAAGGTTAGTTCAAAGAATTATATATATATATATATATATATATATTAGGTTGTTCGGAAAGTAATTTCGTTTTTTCCTGACAAAGGATTTAATTGCATTTTTCGCACCCAATTTCATACTTAAACCGCAAAATCATTTAATGTTTTAAGAGCTGATATAGCAAGGCTTGAGTGTGAAAAAGTGCAGCTGATTCTTCGCAGTAGTTTTTGGATGGTGCCCTTTTAAATATGGAGAGCAATAAACAGCATTTTCGTCATTTTTTTCTTTTTTGCTATAAAAGGTAAAAATGCTGTTCAAGCCAGAAATAAATTAGCCAATATGTGTGTTAACAGTACATCAGTACCAGAACTGATTTGCAAAATTTTTCCTTCAAATGAGGAGGCCAAAAACCACCTCGATCAGTTTTTTTTACAGCAAAGACCAAAACTTTTATGAGCGTGTAATCATGTTACTACCAAAAGGTATTAGACCAGAATGGCAATTTTATAATTTAATAAATAATTTATTCATTAAACGAAAATTTCTTTTCATTTTGACACAAAAATACGAAATGACTTTCCGAACGACCCAATATATATATATAATTAGTTAAAATTCTGATACTTTGAGATAACGTGAGTCCATTTTACAAAGATAAATTATTTTTATTATAAATGAAGTTATAAATTATATTATATTATATATATATATATAATTCATTACTTCATTCTAAGAATATATATAATACATATCATGCATCTCAGAAACGGCTGTAAAGATTTTATATTTTGATAAGATTTTACTTTTTAAGTTCATCTATATGGAGGTCTTTCTTAAAAATAAAAATAAAAAATAAACATGATTTTACACACTCACACACACATTTTTTTATAACTGAATATTGAAATGTAGCTATACATGACATTCTTAAGCGTCTCAGAGTTGGAGTTTCATCATTTTTCTCATGTTCGATCCAACACTTGCAATTCTTTAGATTTCACTTAAAACTTTAAACAAGTCAAAAGATAGGATAATTTTATTTACAATATTGAAAAATAAAAAAAATAAAAAAGGGGGACCTTACGGAGTGAAGTTTGATTTCCCAGATATCATTTTTAATTCTTGGCTTTTTAAGTCGAATGATCGAATGAAGTTTAATGATACAAAAACAAAATAATTTAAGCCTTATATCTGTTCCGTTTTGGCAGAATATAATTTAAATCAAACCAAAAACATTTATTTCAAGGGGGCCCATCAATATACACCAGAAACAGTACCTAGATTTTTAAAAAATAAAGAAAAGAATACAGCAGAAATTTACAATATCCTTTTGCCCGATAACACTGTTTAGGCATCAGAATTTTCAATGTTAGAAAGTCTGCACTCGATCTGATGAATCAGTGCCTGCAGTCAGACAGACACTCACTCCACCTACAGAGCCATTTCACTGACGTTGAAAAGAATTGGACCGATCCTTGTCGCCTTCTCGTCAAAACGAAAGTTGGGAGTGGGCCGAACACGTAGGCCTGATGCCTTTCTGTGGAAACAGTGGACGAGAATGGAACTTGGGAGTGGTCCTCCCGAATGAGTTCGACGATCCAGCGCTCAAGGCGTCCATGGATCGTTCTAATGAAGTATAACAATCGCGTGGGTGTCCCGTCCTATTGATGGATCGAGCTTCAAATTATCAGTTGCCATCTATCTCGCATGCAAAAAGCTGGATTCTTGATTAATGATGGCATACCGCAAGAGATTCAAGTGTTAACAAAAAAAAACAAGTCCAATCAACTATGGCTCCGAAAGCAATTATCTACTGCATTCTTTGCGAGTTTCGTATGAAAACAACAGCTTGTCGAAGTTAGTGGATAAATAGATGAGGAAGATTAGACGTCTTGTTAGATATTGGATTTCTAACTTTATCTGAGTAGCGAAATTTATCAACATCGGAAAGAAAATACACATTTAAAAGATAACATACCTTCAATTTCCTGTATTCTTTATTCCTAACATCAAAAGCGTGAGGCAAAGTTTAATGCTAAACGAGGTCTTAGTAGGGTGTGTCTGATTCTAGTCACATGTAGTCACTACCTAAGAATTTAGTCTATTTATTTTTAGCAGTTATTTCCTGTCTGCAGCGAAATTTTAGCAGTTATTTTCAAAACGACTAACCTTTTGATAAAGACATTTTCCCGTCTGTAAAAGGATAGATAAGAAAGATTTATGCTGAAAGACTGTTTACCCTCTTGACATACGAATTTACTTCACTTCCTAATTAAATGACGAATTTAATAGCTTCCTGATTGGAATATTTACTATTATTTTAATTCCTTTAATAATACGTTTCGAGTGGCTTTTTTAATTTTAAATTATTTAATAATTTTCACTTAATTGCAGATTAAAAATTAAAAATTCAATAATTCGATGCGCGTCTCAGGCACGTCATTGTATACGAAGTGATTAAATGACTGCCACCAAATTATGGCAAAAAACTTTGCTTTACCTGAATGTGGCTGATTTCGAAAACGGAATACGGGCATGACCTCCTTCATACCAGCACACATTCTAAAGAACGTCATAAAATCATCAATTCCTTTTCATTTGTTTTCAAATTATATATTTCTTCTAATTGTTCGATTTCTTATAAAACTATAAGAGGATGTGGATAAAAATGAAGATAAATTTTAATAATAATTTTTAAAAACATCTCCTTCTATGTATCAGTAAAGATTTAACATCTTAGCTCACAGCCGTTAAAGAGTTTCCATAACCTATATATTCTATATTTCCACATCCCGGCATCTAGCATTGGTTTTATATATTTACACATTTTTAATACAGTTAATTCCCACATTGATATAATTCATTTATTGTGTTATTTTGATTCAAAAAATTGAATTTTATTTTCATCTTTTATTCCTCGAATAAAAATTATGCATAGAAAGATTTTGATGGATCTAATACTTTAAAGCCCCTCCCCTCAAATTCATGGTTTAGTTATATTAACGTCCCAAAGCAACACTAGGGATATTTTTGGACGGGCCTTGCAATTTTGAACCACTAACAAATGACGAAGACGACGCCTGAGCTGGCACCTCCCTCTCCACACCACACCACACCACACCACACCAATAGGAGGACATTTGACCTCACAAATTTAACGTGCAACAGACATCTGACACGACTGTTCTTTGCTGAAATCGGGTTTCGAAGCTGAAACCCATCGGTTCCGAAGCCGAGACCTTACCACTAGGCGACCATGGCCCTCCGAATTCAAAGGAAAGAATTTTATTTGGCATTACGCCAGTCTGTGCATGAACACGAAAAACTCAAAAAAATGAAGTATGATAAATAAACTAGATTATATACTTATAGTCTGTACACAAAAATTTCAGATCTGCAAAAGAATTCGTAGCAGATTCCTTTCAAAGAAATTTATCTAACGATGAGTGTATTAACAACATAACTGGAAACGATAACCAATGAGAGGATTCAAATTTAACATTTACGGTTTTATCAACAGAATCATCGATGTGTATCGAGTTTTTCTCAGAATCCACTACAGGATGTGAATTGATTGTCATTCTGTATATATATAAGTAATGATATCTCTTATGTTTAATTAATTTCTTTTTTAAATCTTAGATAAGTCCATATCACTTTATTTTAAAATTCTCTTACTTCCTGATCTATATTCCATTTTTTTATTTAATTATTGTCAACATGTACTCTAAAAAGTCATTTTCTTTATACTAGTGTCTAAAAGGTACCTGTTAAGTTGAACTTGTCATCAAAATTCTATCGAAATCTTGTGATAAAACCACTCAAGGGAAAAATACTGAAACTTTTCCCTTCTGTTCTAATGTGAATAGAAGCCTTTTCATCATCACTTAATTTCCTCGTACAAATTCTATGCTCGATGAAATACTCGAAGTTAAAAATTTAAAAATTTCTTCTTTTTGAAAATTCCTGTACATGTAAAAGTATAACTAAAAAATGTAAAGAACTAGGTTATAGGTTCCCAATGTCGGCGTTTGAAACTTTTAGGGGAGCGATAAAAGCCCCAGAGAAAATTAGGGGGCGTTGATATGTCACAGAAGATTAACCAAATATAGTGTACAATAACTTCAAGGAATGATACCAGGACATTTTAAGCATGGACATACCAAACTGATTACTTCCTGATTATTTTTCCTAAGTCAACACAGCAGGATCACCTCAGTTAGAAGAAGAATTAATAGAACTGACGACAAATGAGGATCTAAAAATTAAATTCAAGAATGGCTACCAAGAATTTTGACTGCAGAAGTCTATTTCGCAACTACATTCAGGATTATGGTTGATTGTTCAACAACTTCTGATAGTATTCCCATCTTCATATTTAGCAGAACGTGGATTTAGTGCTGAGCTAACATTGATAACAAAAAGGAGAAATCGGCTCCATGTTATTGAACGTGGCGACTTACGATTGTTTTTCAGTAAAATCGATCCTGATATTAACAAGATCCTTAAAATACATTAAATGCAGCCTTCTTATAAGTTAAGTTAGAAATTTGATGTCTTTAAATTTTAATAAAAATACTTTTTTAATATAATTATGTATGCGTTTTGATTGTTCTCCGAAACTGTCTATTTGGAAAGCAATAGTTTATTATGAATTAATTCGTATCATCAAAATTTCTGCCTGTCCTTATGACAGGTAAGCTAAAAGTTTTATTCCTCGTTTTTTAAATGAAGAAAACTTCAGTAGCTTTTAAATTCTAACATTATTCTATTATAATTTTTTAAATTCTTGTTTTCACCATGCATTATGTCCGCTTTTATTTATCTGGCGTGGAAGGGGGTCGGTATTGAAATATTCACTAGAAAAGGGGGAACCAGTTCAAAAAAGGTTGGGGATCTCTGAATTAGGTAAATAAAATTATATATGCGACCTTTTAACAATTGTAGATCCTCGTCAAATTGATAAAAGCAGAACTATTCAAATTACATATTCAATTCTCTTTATAGTGACATAAAGGAAACGGGTTGTTTTAACAGCCAAACAATAAAAGTATTCTCTTTGTAGGCAGAAGAGAATATTAAAAAAAGAGCACATCCGAAGGGGTTTTCTACGACTCCAAGTTCAATTGTATTTCCCCTGCAAAAGCAAACGCTCATGTTACAACTCACTACATCTAAACTTACTGGCTAATTATAATTTCAAATAGAAATACAATATTTCCCTGAATCTGTAAAAAATGTGTTGACTTTCAGAGGAAGTTTATTAAAATGTCACTCCTACCCTGACTAAGTACCCGGGGTTTAATGGAATGAATGCTCTTTCATAGTTATGAGAGAATTGTGGTTGGAGTTTGGAAACAAACCTTCACGCATGATTAGTCTTCCCAAAACTTTTTTGCTTGCGCTCTAATAAAAGATTTTAACCCCCCTCCCCATACACATTTCACATAAAAATGTAGATACGGGCAAGGCCGTAAATGCCTCGTATATTATTGCCAGTTTGTTTATATTTTTTATTAACATATTTCAGAACCTGCATGATATTTAACTTAATAAGCCAAATCCATTTCCCCTTTGGATTACAAAAAGCTCATTGCTTTCGGCTTTTTTTTATCCAATATTAAAATCCCTTACCGAATTTCAATCTATGACGACGAACAAATAGTCACAGGGATGGATAGATCAGGAGCGTCTTTCCATGTCTCTCCCACTTCATACTCATTACACTGTTTAAATAACCAGAGGGTTATAGTTGCAGGGACATGAAGTGGTGTTGTGTGTATATTATTGCTGAACAATATTACAAAATATAAATATTTGGCTTGAATTTAAAATTTTCATTGTATCTAGCTTATTGTTTAACAATTTTTTTTGGCAGCCAATCTTTGACATGCGATTAATACACAAGCATTTCTTATTCGAATGCTGGTTCATTCGATCCTAAACTATTATAATATCCCTAAGAAAAGCAAAAATCTACTTGCTTAGCAGGCAATTTCTCATCCTTGAATTCGTTTGCTTTTACCCTGGGAAGGGATATGTATTTCAATATTACAAGAGAAAAAAAAAAAAAAAGGCCCATTTTATCAATGGTGCACTTTAAATTAAGGAGTAACGCTTATAAAATGCAATGAATTTTGAATATGAATGAATCGAATATTGCTTAGTTAACAACAATTTTATTCTGTTTTTTCGAAACTTAACAATTTATCAGTTTTTTTTATGTTTAAAATCTAAAGTATAAATATGCTAACCGCATGAAAATGCAAATTGTAATTATAAATTACTACTTCCTCGTTTCTTGAATGGCAGTTGTTATTCTATAAATAACAATGATACAAATAGTTTTATTTCATTCTTATAGAATACGACGAAATAATTTTACTATAAAGTTTATTTTTTTGTTATTTAGAAAGTAAATAGTCACTTGTGATTGATTGAAATAATTGATGATAATCATAATCATTAGCTTTTAGCAAACCGCAAAATCTTAGATACATTTTTTAGAATCTTCATTAACCATTCATGGATTCTAATATATTCATTTTTGAGACAAGTTGACATAGATAAACAGGTTAAGACCATCAAAACAAGGTAAACCACATATTTAAGTTTATAAAAATAACTTTCATTTTTATCTTTTTAACCTCATTAATTTTAATTGATTTCATTGGATCTTCTCCCACTAGCGGTTTGAAATAATGCAAAGTTTCTTAATCTTATTAATCATAACTTTCACATGGAAGAAATTGTGATTTGTTATATTTATTTTCTGAAGAAAGTATCTTATTTAAATATTCGAATGCTAATCATTTTCGTTTTCATTAAATTGCTTCACACTTCCGGCATTTATATTGGCTTTCATTGCATAATATTACAATAAAATATTGTTAGTTTTCTATTATTTCAGTGCAATTTGTAATGATAATTAGTAGAATTAACTATTTTCCTGTTTGTAGATTTAAAAAATCAACAGATGCTTATTCGCAACAAATGTAATAGTCAATAGTTTGACCGCGAATTTATAAAGGAGTTAATACTCACGAGACATATTTCAAATGCACCAAGATAAGTTTTAAATAAACTGCTCATACAGAAAGAAAAAAAATCCAACCTCCAGAATTTGACGAATTTCCTCGTTTTAGACATTTCTGAATTAAAAAAAAAAAAAAAAAAAAAAAAAAAAAAAAAAACTTACATTTTTCGAAAATGTCTATCTGTCTGTAGCAAAGATAACTCAAAAACACTTTGATCTACACAAATGGAGTTTGGTATCGATCTTTAAACCAAATTTGTAGATTTCGACCATGTTTTTAAACAAAATCTGTTTAGAGGAAGTATGTATGTATGGCTGTTCAAATATAGTTATCTTTGTCTAAGACAGACGGACATTTTCCTTACACATGTTTCTCAAACTACAAGAGTTCAAAAACGTGGAGATTCTTCAAAATCTCGAGTTCAAATTTTTTTCATTAATATTATACTTTGTCTATAGGTAACGCATTTATTAAGGAGTTTCGAAAAAGATTATGGTAACTACTTTGGTTGTTTGTAAGAAGTAAACTTATAATTTTTGCTGACTTCATTATTAAATTCTGCTGCAACTATATACTAGACACATTACTAAAAAGTGCTAAACTAAAATAATAATTTAAATGTATTTTATAATTGTTGCCAATTCTGGATATTAACCCCTTCCTGTAAAATGACGAGTATAGCTCGTCATTGATTTTTCATGCCATATAGCACAATGACGAGCTATACTCGTTATTGTGCAATATGGTATGACGAGTTATACTCCTCAAGCGACTAAGGTTACTGTTGAATATAATAATTTAATTTAATTTAAAATTTCTAGTGTATTAAATGCGGATGCACTTTTATTACTTATGTTGATATCATAGATCACTATCATATATCGTTTGATTGACTTGGTACAAGTTACGGCCAAACTATTAATAGCCATTCTAAAACATTCGCTCAATCATTCTAATAAGCATTTAGCCTGAACATCTGACTAACTAAATGCTAAGCCTGCAGTGAAATAAACACCTTAGTGTATAAGAATAATGTAAATCAAGACGATCAAAGTGATTCAGAAAATTCAAAAAATAAGCATGCATTTAACTGATACTGATAATGAAACTAATGATAGTAAAATATTACCAAGAATACGAGAATGCGCCACAGTGACTAATAAGTGAGTTTTATGAACACTCTGGAGTCGCAGACACATTATGTGTCTGTAATAAAATAAAAATTACGGGAGTGCCTGGCGTAAACGCGAAAACTAGGGTGCTAATTCGACGGCACTAGAAGTTTTTGAAGAAATATTGAATACGAACTTACAAATTACAATTACATCTATACCAATAATATAATTTTAATTAATATTATAAATTAGTTAGAATTATAAAATAAACTAAGTTTTCTTAAATAAAAATTAAATAGCTATTTCACCCATAATTTTTGCATTCTTAAATCTTACTGGAAGTGGTTAATGCATGCAACGGGCTTTCTGCAAAGTTTGTTGGAATTTATTATAATGATTTAACTAACACACTTAATATTTCTGTGTCACACATTATAAACCAGTTGCTGACCACCACAAGAATGCAGTGGGTACCTATAACCTACTTATAATTAAGAAATATGTCTAGGAAGAATGAATCTAATTTTTTACCGATGCATGACAAAGCGGGAAGAATGATTATTTTTCGAAAAGAAACTGTAATATTCTTATGTCAGAGTTTCGTTCATTCTCTCTGGCACGAAAACGACCTAATTCAAATGCAAATGTGCAGCTCAAACATGAATAAAACCATTGTTCTGGATGAATCAATTATGTGAGAACGTGACAAGTAGCTACTAATCAGAAATGTAAAATATAATATGAATATTTTTGATTGATTTTCAAATGTTTATTAAAGGACAAAAATATTTGGAGATTAGGTATTTTTTCTACAGTTCATAAGAGATAAGTCTGTAATTTTTAATTGAAATATTCTTTGATTCATAATGCTTATTTCAAAAAATGGTTTTTATAATCAGCACTTTATTTCCTCCTATATGGCGTGTAGAGAAAGTGCTGCTACCACCAAAAATATCTATATTTTTCTATAGACGTGAAGTTTTGGCGAATACCCATGTTTAAAACTTCCCTGTTCGAAAAGTACATTTTCGACATTATGTCTCTCTATTTGTCTATTTGAGAACAAGTTAACACAAAAATGCTTAGAACAAATGAATCTATGGCATTTACACCAAATTAATAAATTTCTGTCAAATTTTCAGCAAAATTCATTCAGAGTAAATATAACCGGCTCTTCGCATATAAATGAATACAGCAACCGTAAAATGCCAAAGACTAGATGAATAAAATTTGGTACACTAACTTAGTATCTAGAGAGTAGATATAAATTAAATTTAAAATCAAAATCGTGAAGGAATAACCATTCGTCCGTCTTTATAACTTAAATACATAAAATTTGTAATCATAACTTAACATACCAATTGTAGTTCGGTGCCAGACTTCGATTCCAATTCGGCGGAAAAAAAAAGGCGTATGAAATACAAATTCGATTTTCGGTTACTATTAACTGCATGCCAATAACTGATCATCAAAACGAATCCTTAAAGTACACAAATAGATTCAGAAAAAAAAAACACTTAATTCACTCCAAATACATATTTTTCATAATTATTGTTCGCCCATGACATGCAAGGGCTTCACAACCTTACCTAAGGTCCGCCATTTAATGGCAGAATGAAAAAAGAGATAGTATTTTTATTAGATAGCAATTGAAATAGTTTTGCACAGATCACTCCCGAGGGTTATTATCTGGTTGTCCGTGTTTTTAAGTTCCTGGTTTTCTTACAAATTTTAGAATAGACATAAAAGAATGGAAGCTTTAGTTGTTCATTAGATTACAGCATAAAATAAGGTTTTTGAAATAACTTTTAAAAATTCTGAAGTTCTCTAGATTTCGAAGAGTGGACGCACTCTTGTACAACGTCATGTGATGGACCACAAAGTTTGTCACTTGTGTCCAAAATTCAATGCGACTCAAGCTGCTCCTGAACACATTTTGGCCTGCATCGGTTTCAATAAAGGCAAACAGTTCTCGAGTCCTGAGACAGTGTTACATTGTTTGAAGGTATTCGGGCTCATGAACCTGGTTTGATAGTACTGTTAACAAGGTGGGATAAACCACCACCACAACAAAATTCTAAAGTAAATCAACTTTTAGAACGCTTTCATGATTTTTTAAAATTCTATCTAAATTCTTATACCTTTCAGAAATTTTTTAAATTATCTCTTTAATTTGAAAATAGTGAAAAGTTTATTAATTTTTGGGGGGTGCACATACTTATTAGGATGTGAGTGATATGTTTTTTGTTAATTGAATTTTTTAGATTGATTTTCTGATAAATTCATGTTAATTTATTTTAATTATTATGTATAATCTGTACATGAAGGCATGCTTAAAATACTGAAGCAAATTATTCGGAATTTTAGATTTTCTTACTAGAGTCAATGAAAATATGTAGCTTCTGAGCATCTCAGCTAAATAATAAAAATAATAATAAACGTGCGTTTTTTAAATGCTTGAAATATTTTTATCTTAATTTTTATTTTCTTTAAAATTAATGGTTTGCCAGGAAGTTAATAAACAACAATATTATGAATGTTTGTTCAAAAAATAATCTGAAACCGAATAGAATTTTTTTTTTTTTCATTAAATGAAGAAATTGGAAGTTTGTTATGATTCAGAGGATTTTATTCAAAAGTTTTTGCAAAAGTCTCAAAATTCAAAGTAAAAATTACGTTATGAAAGGGTTTTACTTTAATTATTATTAATAAGAAATCCTTAAAAATATAAAGGAATAAAATCAGGATTTATATAAGAAATAATCAGTCTAAAATTCCTATCGTTATGAAAATGCAACTTTACTTACACTGCAAGTGTTAATCGATAAATCCATCAAATTTCTTATCACATTCGTCTAGTAATGAATTGTGACATTATAAACCCTCTTTTTAGATGCTTAATAAATCCCAAAAGTAAGCTGATGCTATTTGCCAGACTATCTGTGAAGTGCCATGCAAAATGCATGGCTTCTAAAATATTTCAAAATATTCTAGAAGGCTGATGGTTGGTCATGGTACTATCAAATTTGCTCTACTGTTAATTCTTGGACACTAAATGTTCACAAAGAAAAAAGTTTTAAAAATTTCAATTGGATTTATAATTAAAAATTGAGCAAATTTTCCCTAGTAATTTTGATGCATATTATTGCGTAAAATTCTTTTTTTTTATACTTCAAAAAAATAATAGCCTTTCATGATACTAGTTTTATCTCGAAGCAGTTTTTCATTCATTTTAGTACATTTTAAAAATATTTTAAATATATTTTTCAGATATACTTTTCATGGCTTTATTTACTTGATTTATTTTCATGCATTCTGATAAGATGTTAAACACATTTTTTACCTGCGTGAGTGTTATTGCTGCTACGTAATGAAAGGAATTTTAAAATTGAAACAGGCGAATGAATCTTGCAGAATTACCATGCCATATTGTTTTATTTCGGTTCGAACGTTCTTTTTATCTATAAAGTTTGTCGTTTTAATGTTTCTATTGCCAATTTTCTGTGGTTAATCCGAAATCAAATCCGCATCAAATCAAAATCAAATCAAATCCGAAATTAAATCATCCGAAATCAAATCAAAAATTAAATCATCCGAAATCAAATCAAAAAAGTTAATCCGCATTTAACTGAAATTGTATTTGGCTTCCAATTGCATTTAACTGATCCCATTCTAATTATTCCTATTTCCGTGAGTTTCAATTCAATACTCCCGGAATCTTCAAAAAACAACAAAACAAATACTATTTCTCAGCTAAAACTCCTAAAGCGTTTGATCTAAAAAATTACTGAGATCAGATTTGCTTTGCAGCCTACGGTTAAAACACTAAACTTGGTTTAGAATGTCCTTAATCATTGTACAAGAAGATACCGGACTTTGACGAAATTTAGAATTATGACATTTAGTTCAAACTGGAACTAATCATCGGAAATGTGTGTCAAGATCAGGCTACTTACTAAACGGAACATCCTAAAACAATCTTGCTAAATGTGAGATTAAACGACACAGGAAAGTAAAAAGATAGAAAAGAAGATTAATAATTCTTAAACATAAAAGGCTTAGTACTTGATCTCCTGTTCCTGATGCTATAATGCCAGATGAAAATATTCACCATACATCTATTTACATACTTGATTGCATTCACGCTTTTTTTTTTTTTTCAAACATGAAGGATTTAGAACTTTATCTTTTGTATGTAAACACGATAAATTATCTCATGAATCCCGGAGATGCCTAGTTTTAGCTCCGATTCTGCTTATTTTATATTTCAGTACTTCTGATAAATAAATAATATCATGAGAAAATGAATCACTGACAATCTTAAAACATAACCTCAAAAAATAATTCTTAAATTATTTACTTCAAATTCATATAAAGATCTGAATGATGTTTTTTTTTCAAAGAAATATTTCCAGGTTTATTAAATATATCATGTAAAGATATAATACAATCAAGAACACTCAGTTGTACTACAGGCTATGTGGACCAAGGTCTACAGTGCCCATGTCTGCTTCCGTAACCGAGAGTCCTGGGTGGCAGGAATATGCCCCGGTTAGTTAATCAGCCTTTTCTTGATACTCCAGTGTTTAGTTACCACATTTAGTAGCATTCTTGATTTTCACTTCATCGACCAAGGGTATGAAAGACTGAGTCTACTTTGCCCAATCTCGGACCAAAGCGTTGGGACCACCACGCCATAGGGCTTCGGAAATATACTCAATAATATTCAAATATCAAGAATAAATCAAATTCCATCGATCGCACATTGATTTATATTTTAAAAATAATTGAAAGTTATAATCGTGAAAATCAAAGAACTAAAAAGATTCTTTTTTAAAAATAAATACAAGAATATATAGCCACAGCCATTTACAAAATGTATATGCAATAAACAATAACAATAAATGGTATTTAAATATTTTAGTAATACTGACCAAAGTTCTTAGTAAGTCGATTGAAAAAACACGCATTCGCCGTAAGAAGAAGATCTAATAACCTCAAGAAATCAATCATTATCAAGAACTATTTTCTAACATAATATTACCTTGCTTTGTAATGATACTAACTGCCATCTGGCATGGAAAAAATAGCGATATATATTGTGAACTGTGCTATTTTCTTTCCTATACTTTATTCCCAACTTATTAAAGTATTTTGTTTTTGTGGAATCTATTTTAAAATACAATTTATCTCTCACCATTTCTGAAATATCAATAAATAAAATCTTAACAATCTTGTAATACATAGAGTTAATTTCTTATATCATGGTTTTAAAAAAAGTGAAAGATACAGATCACATGCAATCTTTGCAAATGAAAAAAAAGTTCTAAATAATTTCTATGCAGACATAAAAATTCGTAGATATAATTTTTTTTCTTTCATTTTTCACGGTCACCTCTTTCCCGCACAAAAGGCTTGGAGAATATTTTTATTATCTTTTCAAATCCAAACCCAGTTTGAAACAAACTATCCTAGCAGATGTCACCAAATATTCATTGCCACGCAAGAAAGGAAAAATAACTTCGATTCATCCGTGTGTGGTTTGCTGAAATTTTCCAAAGGTAAATAAATAAAATAAAAAAGTTGTGACATAGAATGGAATGCTAGAACTACTAATGGATGAGCAATAATTTTTCGCTTCGTTACCCGGAAAAACGAACCACCGAAGATCACATAGAATACTTTGTTCGCAGAAAATTGCATGTTTCTTATCGTTTGCTTCGTGAAGTCAGTAAAAGAAGGAAGCTATGAACCTACAAAATGAAGTATAAATGAAATTCTTGTTGCCAAAAATATGACTTACAATATAGTGGAAAATATTTAAGAATAATGAATGTTATTGAGAAAATAACTAGAGCATCAGAATGCAAGAAGATAATTCTTTTTGATTATTTTTTCTCAACTAGATCGTTTCTAATAAATTTCAAGAATATTCTATAAATTTCCTTCTCAGAGAATAATGTAAAGATTGGAACAATTTCAACATATTGTTTTATATTAACTCGAAAATTATTTTAGATTACGTATATATTTCAGAATGAAAATTATATTAAAAACAATGATAAATAATTTCATATAATTGAGTTTACTTGCATAATATCTTGCGGTTTTTTTTTTTTTTTTTTTTTTTTTTTTTACAATTTGGTGCAAGTGCAGTCTCCAAAATAACTTGAAACTCAAAACTTTGACTAAGTTCCAATCTAGATTTTTCTGAGTCCAAAAACAAATTCATAGAATTAATTTATGTCTGTCTAAAAGAATAATTAAAAAACCCGTTGAGTTAAATGGTTTTTATTTTTCGCATTTTCATTGGTATGATTCCTTCTAAGATTCTAAAATTCCTCTACGTTTTTGCACATGCACCAGACTGAGTTTACTTAATCAAAATAAAGTTGAGATAAAACATGAAAAGAGGGCAATTTAACATTCAACAATAGAATGAACTTGGATTATAAGAGGATTTAGGAACTGTACAAACGTCAGCTAATGCGTAATAATGTCCGAAAAAATATTAATTCACTATAATATATTTTAGAGAATTTTATATTTACCGAGAGGGGGTTTAAACATAAATTATGATGAACAAATGGAATTATTTTCTTAAATTTGGTAATTCACTTTTTACAAAATAAAATATTTTTTAGGTTAAAGTAATTTGTTATTCATTGAATTTTTTTATAACACTAATTGATAGATAATATCAATCATATTTAATGGTATATAAAATATATTTCTTTCTTTTTTTCTTTGTTATTTGAACTAGCCGTAGATGCATCAATACACAATTTTGAGTTATAATCAGGAAATCAGAAGTGGCATGACACTCACATACATGTGGGAAAGTCCACACGAAAAAGTATCTTATAGGACAAGAATTAAAGTCAAAGAATGAAAAACTCCGGAAATACTCTCATTTTTCTGCATTTTACCCCTTAACAAGATATTGGGTTGTTCGGAAAGTCATTTCGTTTTTTTTTTTTTTTTTTTTTTTGGTCAAACTGAAAACAAATTTTCGTTTAATGAATAAATTATTTATTAAATTATAAAACTGCCATTCTGGTCTAATACCTTTTGCCATATTTTTGGTAGTAACATGATTACACGCTCATAAAAGTTTTGGTCTTTGCTGTAAAAAAAACTGATCGAGGTGGTTTTTGGCCTCCTCATTTGAAGGAAAAATTTTGCAAATCAGTTCTGGTACTGATGTACTGTTAACACATCTTCTCCACACATATTGGCTAATTTATTTCTGGCTTGGACAGCATTTTTACCTTTCATATAGCAAAAAAGAAAAAAAATGACGAAAATGCTGTTTATTGCTCTCCATATTTAAAAGGGCACCATCCAAAAACTACTGCGAAGAATCAGCTGCACTTTTTCACACTCAAGCCTTGCTATATCAGCTCTTAAAACATAAAATGATTTTGCGGTTTAAGTATGAAATTGGGTGCGAAAAATACAATTAAATCCTTTGTCAGGAAAAAACGAAATTACTTTCCGAACAACCTAATAAAATCGTCAAAAAGTGGAAGTTTCTGGATATTTAAAAGTACAGTACTGTATCTTTATTCAATTATTTGTACATATCCGAAAAATATTGAAGAAATGCATTCTGGGAAGTTTGATTGTTCAAATGCAAGGGAACACGATAAATACAAAATGGCAAAGAGCAAGAGGAATAAAATTTATTTCACAGTTTTAGCATCTAAAGAGTATATTGAAACAAAATTTTGATTCAAATCCGTAAGTATGTTAACTATATGTTCAGTCTGTGCATTTGCGTACATGTAAACGTAGTAATTGAAAAACATAGTCACTAATATAAATAAAACTTGTATGTGTTCTTTTTGCTAAATCTTAGGTTGAATCAGTCGGAAAAAGTGTCCAGAGTATATTTTCGTTTCCCTTCATTGTATAAAGATATACGAAACTCAAGTTGAGTTTCTGAGCTCTTATGATGCTCATAGTTTTGATCTATTTCTTAATTTTTATGTGTTGTAGAGGGATAACACTACTAGTAGTCATTTAGTTTTTGGTTTAGTTATATTGACAGGGCTATTTTGGAACGGGCCTCGTAATTTTGAACTGCTGTCAGATGACGAGGACGACACCTTAGCTGGCCCTCCACACCATTCCAGCAGGAGGACGTTTGATCTGACAGATTTAACGTGCAACAGAACCCCTTATACGACGGTTCTTAGGTGGAATCGGGTTTCGCACCTGAACCGAAGCCGAGACCTTACCACCAGACCAATGCGACCTCACCACCAGTAGGGAATATAATCAAAAATTTTAAAGAAGTGATTAAATTCTTAATTTTGTGGTTTTCACAATATTTAAATATAAGAGACCACAGAGAAGAAAATAACTTCTAAGAAAATTAACATAAACATGTTAATATCTTGAAATTTTTTCAAAGGATGCGTTTCTTACTAAACAATGCATTTGCAATTCACACAAGGTTTTCTTTAGCTTTTAATTAAAATCATATCGCATTTCTTGTACTTTGAATCCAAAGTCCCAAATTTGCTTTTCTTGCCTTTTCTCGAATTTCAATTTTCTTCCTATAAATTTAGGAATGATATAAGTAGTTATAGAAGGATAAACCACGCAAAATTGAATGACCAGACCATCGCTACAGCAATAGTGGCTAGAACTGTGCTCGAGTCCTAATAGCCATCACCAGCCATGGTACAACCCTTCCCGTAGGGGGTACATCCCGTCGTCGATGGGTGGGTCAGACTTCTACTTATTATTGTATCCACCGGGCTGTCAAGATCTAACCAACATACCGGAAGCATCTCATCCTCAATTACGAGATCAGACCGCCGGTTGTCATGAGATAATTAAATATAAGAATGCTCTGTTTTTTATGGGTATTCACATTGTTTTAAAGATTATTTTTACAAACTATTTTTTATTAATAGGGTATATATTTTGTTATGATGTCAAAAATTTAATTTTTTCACCTTTTTCTAAATTATTTTAATATGTTTAATTACCTCTTCTTCAAAACTCTATTGTTGTAAAGTTCGCTGAACTGGTAGAAAATTTTTGGTAATATGGAAGCAATAAGCACTCAAAGTGACTGACATTCTATAAAATAAAGTAAAATTTTGATATATATACGTGCATGTTGTTTTTGTTATGTCGAGACATCCAGACTCAATATGCGCCTTGAAGTTGACTATTACACATCAATCATATTCTCTCCTTTCTTAAGCATTCCTATAACTGACGGACCTTTTCTTTTCTAAAAGCATTTACAACCAATAATTTTTTTACAACTTTCCTTGTTTTCTGTGTTTATCCCTGCAATTTTAAGAATGTTTTCCATCAGAAAAGAATGTCATGAATCAATCATTCCTCGCATCTCCCGAAGAAAAATTACCATCTTCTCTCTTTTTTTTCACAATGGCGTTCTCCATCGTCAAGGAAACAGAAGCAGCGGGTGAAGATGGTGATTACGATTGACCATCAGAAACAACAAGCATCGCGGGACGTGACCTACTTCGTGATGTCCTTCTGCGGATGGAAATGCGGGCATGGGGTATCGAATGTAATCACCTGGAATACAATCGCTCACCTTTCGAGGTCCATCCACTCGACACACGAAGGACAACAATGGGAACGACGTCATTGATATCACCACGTAATGAATCGAAATCCATGTCTTCCGAGTGGGGGGGATGCTTCCTATTTGATTCTTCCTCGATGACATGTGACTTATGGAATATCCTGCTACAAAGAAACA
>JAPMOQ010019505.1:3106076-3122712 GCA_026543055.1 Argiope trifasciata
ACAGTGAAATATGATAGTATGACCCAGGAAGTTTATGCATATTTGTTTAGTATAATCTTTGTGCATTTATTTGCCTTGGTTGGTGGAAAAAAGTGATAAATCCAGAGGGTTCCTGAATCATTTCCACTAACCATGGGATTGCAATCTTCCGTCTAGCGCTGAATTAGGATTTTTAATATTTCTAAGTTTTTAAAAATCAATCATATTGCTGTGTTTGTATTTGCCCTTAATATTTTTTTGGAAAAAAAATAGAAAAAAATATTATTATTACTTATATTTGACATGCAAGAAAATTGTCTTTCTTTTGTAGTCATTCTGTTCGTGTGCAGTCGGAAGTATTGTAATGTCCTTTGAGGTTCTAAGTATCAGATGAGAATATAGTGTTGTAAGATTTTTATAAATTTCAATTGCTAATAAATTTTTGTAATTTCTGTTTGCAAGCAATGTTTTTGAAAATAACAATGATTGAAATACCATTTTTTAAACAGTTTAAGCACATTATCTATTAATTTCTGGTAATGGAATAAGAAAATAAATTTCTTTGATGTCAGTCAAATTTGGACATGATAAATATTTATGGTCTTAGCCAAATCCTAGTTTTTCAAATAGTATCATTTAATTGCATTGAATGCTTATGCAAGTTTATTATGCGCAATACAATAATTTCTATGTCAAGTATATCAAAATTATAATAGGAATTATGATATTTTCAATTCAGAGAATATAACTATTATTATAATTTTTAAATAAATAAATATAATTTTTCTATTAATATTTATTACATTATATATATATATGTGTGTGTGTGTGTGTGTTGAATTTAATAGCTAATACATGTAATGTTGATATAATATAAATATATAATATTTTAAAATCTGAAGTGATTTTCTAATTTTATTTTAATTTAGCATTATTTTCTAATTTTATATTAATTAGTATAAAATTAGAACATTCGATTAGAATATTTAGGATAACATTTTTCATTCTAAATGCACTTATTTATTTAATTAATTCTACACTCGCTCTTTAAAACTTTCTCATGCTCTGAGTGAAGTGATAAACATCCCCAATGCTTACAACGTTCTTAAAATAACCTAAGATTAACTTTCCTAAATCGACGTTTAGCAAACAAATTCCTTTCAAAATCTCATTGATCACTAGTGGGAAAATGTTCTGCTCTTTTTCTCCAGTGTCACGATGCAGGTATAACGAATCTTTAATGATCGTCTGTTGTACAAATTATACTTTCAGGGATAGAATAAATAAGAGTTAATTTTTTTCAAAAATTTCTTCATTTGGCAATGCAAATACATACATATATCTATACACACAAAATATTAACAATATGCTATAATTTATCGATAAGAATTCATTTTAATTTCGTTATTTTACCGGTAAATCATTCACAATTCTGTTAATATTACGAACAATAATGCCACAAATTAGAAAATGTCTGTTTCCAGAACTTCTATATTAAAAAGTAAGTATATTTTGAATAAAACTTCCTTAATCGCTAAATTACAGGAAACGCAAGGAGTCTTACAGTTCATTTAGTGTAAGAAAACAAACATTCTTTGATAGATAACAATTCTGAATGCCATTTTCCCATTTGGAATTAAAATCAGTTTTCATAATTGATAATATAATATTACGTCGTAATTGAGGGATTATATGGGCCATTGGACCATTTTTATTGCAAATAAACCGAGTAAGTGGCGTATGAAAAAGTTTATAAGATGAATTAACCCACATTCTAAAAATCCAAGGGAGGTCATTCAAAAGAAATCTCTCAGCGTATTAAAAACAATTAATTATCCCAGGAAAGAATCCAACCTCTTTGAAATGCAAATAAATATATTCAAAACCGGATTTCAAAAGTCAAATGTGATGCTAGACTAACTGTTTTTATCTTCATGATTTAACATCACTTCTGAGCAATAGCTTTTGATCCAAAAAATAAAATAAAATAAATAAATAAATAATGCAATTCATTCCAAACATACTCTTTAAATCTAAGTATGGAAATAAGGATTGGTATAAATTCATTGCCAATGATGCGTTTAAAATATTCTCAGAATTTTAGTAAAGAATGTAAATAACTCTTGCATTTGTTAGCACAGGTAGTGTTAAGTTCTGTTTAACATAGTTTTTATAGAACTAAACATAAACAAATGATAGTTAACTAAATGCATGCTTCCGTTATATATAATAGTGTAAAATAAACAAATCTTTAGCTTGATATATTTTATCCGTAAACTTTAGCATTTAAAAACTTAAGGAGATATTATTCTCAATATATATAAACATCAATGCCAATATGATTAATCTATTATTAATCCATCACATTAACCATAATATACATAAACTTTGAATAATTAGTATATATTGATGAAATACACTGAAGTGACAAAAGTCATGGGATGACTGTTAATATCGTGTCGGTCTTCCTTTTGCCCGGCGAAGTGCAACAACTCGACGTGTCATGGAGTCCACAAGTCGTTGGAAGTCCTCTGCAGGAATATTGAGCCATGCTGTCTGTATAGACGTCCATAATTGTGAAAGTGTGGATGGTGTAGGAGTTTGGGCACGAACGGACCTTTCGATGATGTCCCATAAATGCTCGATGGGATTCATATCGGGCAATCTAGGTGGCCATATCATGCGCTGGAATTGTCCGGAATGTTCTTCAAACTAATCGCGAACAGTTCTGACCCGGTGACATGGCGCATTGTCATCCATAAAAATCCCATCGTTGTGTGGGTACGTGAAGTCCATGAATGGCTGCAAGTGATCTGCAAGCAGCTGAACATAACCATTTCCAGTCAATGATAGGTTCAGTTGCACCAGAGGACCGAGCCATGTAAAAACAGCCCACACCATTATGCGGCCACCACCAGCTTGAACAGTGCCTTGCTGACAGTTTGGGTCCATGGCTTCGTGGGGTCTGCGCCACACTCGAACTCTACCATCAGCTCGTAACAACTGAAATCGTGACTCATCTGACCACGCCACGGTTTTCCACTGGTCTAGGGACCAGTCGATATGCTCACGAGCCCAGGAGAGTCGCTGCAGGCGATCTCGTGCTGTCAGTAAAGGCACTCGAGTCGGTCTTCTGCTGTCATAGCCCTAGGAAGACAAATTTCGCCGCACAGTCCTATCGGACACGTTCCTCGTACGTCCCACATTGATTCCTGCAGTTATTTGACGAAGTGTTGCGTGTCTATTAACATTGACCATTCTACACAGACGTCGACGGTCTCGGTCGTTAAGTGCAGGTGGTCGCCCACTGCGCTGTCCATGATGGGATGTGATACCTGAAATTTCATACTCTCGGCACACTCTTGATACTGTGGATCTCGGAATGTTGAATTCACTAACGATATCCGCAATGGAATGACCCATGCGTCTAGCTCCAACTAACATTCCACGTTCAAAGTCTGTTAATTCTCGTCGTGCCGCCATAAATCACGAAAAACCTGTTCACATGAATAACTTGAACACAAATGAAAGCTCTGGAAAACGAACTGCGCATTTATACTTTTTCGCTGCGATACTACTGCCATCTGTATATTTGCATATTGCTATCCCATGACTTTTGGCACTTCAGTGTATATTTGTTGTGCTTTGCATATGCTTTACATTTCTGTGTTTATATTTGCTTAGAGATATATTTTGAGCAAGGCCTAATTATTTTAACATTTTGAATTTATGATTCAAGTTAGCTGCTTATATTCAGGAAACTATGAACTGTTTTATATAATTTTTACCTAATAGTTTAATCTTAAGTCATCTAACTTGTATTACTTTAGATAAATTAAAAAGTGCTGTATGTTAAGCATGAAATTATGAAACATTGATGTTGATCAGGTTTTAATAAACCTTTACTTAACTCGACTCGTTTCATGTTCACAGATTTGGAATTCTGTAATTGATTTTTTAATCACTTCATAATATTAAAGCTCTGAAATCCTGTATTTTTTTATAACAATGCAATTATTTAAAAAAAATTGAACTTACTTATGAGTTAATTAATTAATTTGAATTAAATGGTGATTTAGTGTGTGTGTCGACATCTAGTAATGTGCATGGAAAAGGAATTATTTTGTATTCTACTCTAAGGGATAATGAAATATATTGAAAATTTGGACAATAATAAAAGAGTTTTTAGAAAAAGATGTTTTTATCAATAAACAAAGATATAGATTTTTCTTCTATGAAAATATTGATGTCAAAAAAAGAATTGTAAATGCATAAAGAACTAAAAATAATGCTATAAAAATCAAACTACAAAGAATATTCAGGAAGTCAATATGTAAGTCTGAGTTCTGAATATCCAGGCAAAATCTTAATGCATTGTAAATCAAATTAAATTATTTCAATTCCCTCAAAACAAACTTTCTCAAACTTGAACATTTTTATTTTAATATTTATCATTTAAAAAAAGTCTAAGGATCAGTACATTAGAATCATATCAAGAGAAGTTTTACAAAATTTCTTTTTACTTTTATTATCAAAGATGAGAAAAATGTCATATTTTTTTTGAGATATTAGTATTACTCTTTATAGACTTACCGATAACAGTTTACCTATCAAGGCCAAATAAATGCAAAACTTTAGAAAATAATCAACACAAAAAAATTAAATCGTGTCAAAGGATAAAAAATACAGAAATACCACAGTTTTTCGAATATTTCTATACTCTTCTCTTTCATTGGATAAAAAAATAAAAAAAGTAGAATGGTGCTCTTGACTTTTTGACCTGCCATTGCGAGTTTTTCAGCAAAACAGTATTATATTAATTGTAATTTTATTTTTGTTTCGAGATTACTAAATTAATTAGTTTTGAAATTCAGAAATGAAAAAAAAAATCTAAACATCAACGAATCAATATTTTTTGTACTGTATCTAAAAAGTAAGTTAAAACAATGTATAATAACTGCAGTGCTAAAATTATATAAACAAAAGCATAATTTCAGCAAAAGAACTAATTTCGGACTAAAATTTAAATAATTATAATTCTTGTATGAATTATAATATATTTTTAAACTTTATGTTCGATTTGTAACTTATTCGTGTGGTTTTAGCACAAAATATCAAAATTTTTATGTTAATTTTGCTTTGAAATTTTATTTTAAACTTAATATAAAAAAGTGAATGCAAGAATTCGATAAAATTGGATGAAAATTGCTTTTAAAAACTCTCAATTAAATAAAGATAATTATATCATTTTTATAAAACAATTTTAAATAATATAATTTTTTAAATAGATCCAGTTCCTCTAACTCTTTGAAATCCATAAGAAAGAGAATTATATTGTAGATGAATATTAACTAGTAAATTTTGCCAATATTAAACTTTATTTTACATCAAAAGTTTCAGCTTACATCATTATATTGATATCATCACAATTACACAAATAAAAATCCAAATTCCATGGCAAAATTATTATTGTTTCTATTATTTGAAATAAGATTTCTTTTTAAACTCCAGCAGCAAATTATTGACAAATTGAAAAATGTCTTTTTTAATCTCTCCTTTTATTCATTATTTTTGTGCAGTTTTTAAATATCTGATTTATAAAACCCAAATTTTTTCTGATTATTATAAATTTGAATTATCGTTTGGGCTAAAAAAGATGAATTGTTATTTAAATTATCGTTTGAGGAAAGAAGATGAATTTTTATTCAAATTATCGTTTGGGGAAAAAAAGATGAATTTTTAGTCAAAAAAAATTTTTTTTAGTAGAAAATAAATTTATTTTAATCGAATTTGCATGCAAATGACGCATTCCGTTTTCAGGAAGCACTTCGGCTCATTCTCGGTCAAGTGTAACGTGGTGAAACAATACTGCAAATTGCGGATGAGAACGAAACTAATGTTATTGTGTGAAAATAAATTGAAGATCAGAAAATTCACCTCTCGAAAGAATAAAATAGAAACTCACTCATGATAAATAAAAAGAAGACGAAAAAAAAGGTGTTGAAACAATACGATGAACGATGATGCTAGGTCACCATAATCACATGAATATAGTTGTGAAGAAAACTGTTCGTGCGCGCATTCCTAATGGGATTTATTCGTATCATTGATTTTTCAATAGCTTATTTTATATCATGAAGATATTTCTAATAACAAAAGTAATTTTTCTAGAATAATATTAAATTATTCATTAGCCAGCATTTGGCAAGTTGTTCACGTGCCATTTGTGTGCATAAAGTACTAGAAAAAATAGCACAAATACTAAATCAATTTCGCCAATTTTTATTTCACATTAAACTAGTAGTATCCTCACATTGTTTACCATGGCATAACATCCAAGAAATAAATATTGCTTTAAACTTGAGTCTAGCGCCCACCCGGTATGACATGTGTAAGTCACGCAGCATCAAACATAACATATTTAGAAATAATCAAAAATGACTACTAAACAATTTTTACTGCTCACACTCAGAAATATTTAGACTGTTAAAAAAGTAAAATTAAATAAAAATTCACAGACAAAAGAATTCACTAGAAATATGCAATAAGAAAGCTATTTTAAAAGTTAAAACTATGCAAATAAGTCAATTCTCTGTTACACCTATAGATAATGTTATTTTACTCATATACGATTCGTAATCGGAAAATAATTAAAATCGCAATTATAAAACACCTTTTTTTTCTGGTATTACTTCAATATACAAAAATCTTCTCCAACAAATCCACAATAAAATGGTACAAATATCGACAATACGATTCCAGTATTTGTCGAATTTTTCTTTTTCAAACATATAAATGCTTTCAGGTGATTTCATTTTACATTATTTATAGAATAATGCATTAGTGATCATATAAATTTCATATCAAATCAATGCGGCCTATTCTGTTAATCATTATCCATCTCCGAGGGCAATTTCAAAATCGTAACTTAGTTGCTCATTCTTTTCGAAAAATCCTTGGCAAAGTTTCCTTGTCATAACCACTAAATAGAATATTTAATGTACCGATCTTTATTTCGTAAGAAAGCTCATGACTCTTCGATATATCATCTGACTCATCCATATTGATTTTCAATAGATATTGCAAAATATAACGTAAACAGATTGCTTGAAATCTGTTGAGAATGGGATTTTTGGCAACAAAGGCCGTTGTCCCCTAATTCCAAAAAAGTTCTTTCAATAAATGTTGAAAAGTTTCTGAGATTGGTGAAGAATCCGGAGATTTGCTTATTAGAAATATCCTTTTGAATGAACTTTTTGAAGGAAGAACAAAAATGATGATCAATTCTAAGTTTTGAAAAAGGATTTGTGCAATGATTTGCGTATTTGGAACAAAACAATATATTTTGAATGTCACTTTTGAGATTACAAACTTGGCATTAAGATTGATTGTTAAGTCCAAATCTATTCAATGGAGCTGGAGTTATAATCATAAGGGTTAACAGTCATGCAGTGATGATATATTCTCTTCTATTTTAACGTAAACAGATTCAAAAAGCTAAGCAAATTATTGAACCGATTAATTTCCACACTTCGTAGTTAACAATTATCATTATGATGCCTTTATAATTTAAAGCTGTAATTTATTTTCATTTGAAAAGAAGCGTTTCTTTTAATTTCTTAGATATGATATAATTATTCTCTTTAAGATGACTGGTTGGCAAGATAAACTTAGTCATTCCAGGCAACTTTTATTAACAGTATATTATCAAACAAAATTATAAAAAAGGACAGCTACAATAATATAAGTAAAAGTTGCAAAATAACTACAGAGCAGTTCGATTGGTTAGCTATATTTCATAACGGTAAAATGGGCAAGTTGGGGGTGAAAATTGATGAAATCAATCCAATCGTTAAGACTGAAGGCTATGATCAAAGTTCTGTTTTGTAAAATGTTTTTAAAGAGAGAATAAATAACTCCTGGTAAGGGATGAAGAGTATTCATATGAAATAAAAGGCTCTGAAATCTATTCAGTGCTTAGAGGTGAGGAAATCTACCTCAAGATTTCTCCATAAAAAATGCATAATAAAGGATTTTTTCTTCAATTTCTTCCGAATATAAAAGAGCTATGAAAGGCATTCCACTCTCTATGATGTATTTATTAACCATACGCTTTCATATGAAACAAAAAATAGTGAAATAGGTCTAGTAATTAGAGATAAGTGGATTCCTTTTTCTTTATAATTTCATATGCATGTATGATTAAAATTGAAAAAAAAATACTACAAGATATGTAAAATACCGTCACCAATTAAGAATTTTTCTATGATAATAACTTTCTAAATATAGTAACACAATTCATCTTTGTTGCAACTCTGATGGTCTTGTATAATAAGTCCTGATTTGGGAAGATTTGACTACAATTTCGTAAATATTTGCAAAAAAAAGTAGCATATACTTCATTTTTTCCTTATCTATTTATACTCTGTTCGTGTTTAAGGCCTTATCACACGGTGAAATTTTTCCAGCACTTTTCCGTTTCTACCCTCGAAAACCGGTCAAGCAAGTTTCATAATCGACAACTCTTTCGAACCAGCTCGAAAATGTTGTCTGAAATATTATCCGCAAACGAAATTCAACCAATCATGTGAAGCTTTGAAGTGATGTCACACAAGTGAAATAACTTTCCTTGTCGTTTGCTGACGGAAAGAGCCGAAGATATTTTACCGTGTGATAAGGCCTTTATATACCAAGTGTTCTCTTTGGGGGTACATCTGATACAAGAAAGAGAAGCTTACGGCATGGTTTTATTACTCGTCTCTCGGATGGGTGCAGGAATGGTGTGGGGTTGACTATTCTTACCAATGACGGGACATGCTTCCTACTGGAAGGATTGAAACGTGGCTGGTGATGTCTGTTAAGGAATCAACCTTAATTCCAACCCCAGTTTCAGAAATTACTTCTGGAAAAAGGCAAATTCATGCTTAATTTTTAATCAACATTTAAGAATTTTGCTCCATGATGAATAGTTTTGCCTCCTCATGCATTAATGAAGGAAATTTAACGTTTTAGGTCAAATGATCTGACATAGATGACGCGCATATTTTTCTTTATTATTAATAAAGAATATTTAAAAATACTTAATTCTATACTGAGAATTAATGCATATTTATATCAGATCTTTTTTGTTCCTTTTAATTAAGTTTCAATAATTTAATTTATGATCAATAAAAGAATTTACTTTTTATAATTACAATTTGAAGAATTTAAATCTTTAGTAAATAATAGTAACTAAACAATTAATTTTTAGCAAAAAAATAGGACTTAAAATTTTAAAAATCATTTTATTTTGTTATATTTAAATATTAGCCGCCTTTGGCGACCAGCTGGTTCGCCATGAGTAATGGGTTCTAAAATTTTCAATTAAATCCCATATTCATTAGCCTTGAAGTAACTCCGGGCGTTGATTGGCCTGAAATTAATATTTTCTTTAAGATGATGGACTAAAAGCTCTAAAAGAACGAGTTTTCCTAATAATATTCTTTAATTTTATAAATCAGTCAGTTTTAATGATTGATTTAGAAGACTGATTGATGTAGCAACTTTTATTTGAAATATTAATGAAAATATTTTGTAAAATATGGCTCACAGAGCAAAGTATGAAGAAATTTAAAACTCATTATTCATAAATGCATTGTTTGACTCAAACAACATAAAATGTAATTATTTACTTCATTTAGATCAAATTAATAGTATTAAACAATATATATGCCTATTAATAATATTTTACAAATGGCCATTGGAAAGGAATTTGAATGCATATCCTGTATAAATTCAATCCTGTATAAATAAAGATAATTGATTCAATTAATGATTTAAATATTGCAAAAGATCATAGAATCCTTTGCCTTGCATTTTTTAAAGAAAATATCACATTTTATATTTATTTTATTTTGTCCAGTCACGTGTTAAAAGTTGCATTTCTTCAGATTTAATTTGCGATGATAGTTTTTAATTTTTTTTTAATTTGAACTTTCGACAAAATGATGGCAACACGGTGATAAAACCTAATTTTTTCCCTTTGACGTGCTCTTGCAGATTTTATAAAAACCTTAGCTTTGCAATTATTTTTTTAGAAACTATCACATTTTATAATGAAAAAAAAAATATTGAATTAATGATACAGATATTGCAAACGATAATAGAAATATGGCATTAAGATGGGATTCCAATGCATATCCTGTCTAAATTCGATCAGATTTACCGTAAAGAAGATTTATTGAATTAATTATTTAGATATTGCAAACGATCATAGAATGTTTCACTTTGCATTTATTTGTTTAGAAAATATCATATTTTATATATTTTTTATTTTATCCAATCACGTGTTAAAAGTTGCATTTCTTTAGACTTGATTTACAATGATAGTTTTTTTTTCGAACTTCCGGCATTCTTTTATTTTATCCAGTCACGTGATAAAAACATGGTTAAAATATTTCTTTAAAAATTCGTTAAAAATAGAACCTTACGTTATAAATTAAAATACCTGATATCGTTGGAAAGCTAATTTTTTTTATCTTTAAATTGATATAAAAATCAAGTTTGTGCAATAATATTTTCGGAAGTTATAGCGGAAAAACGTCGAAATTTCGCTTAAATTTTAATTAATTCAAATTCTAATTAAAAATTCGAAAAAAGGGCTCCGAGTTGCACATTCCCGACCTCCAAGGTATATATGTACCAAATTTGGTAGCTGTAGGTCCAACGGTCTGGCCTGTAGAGCGTCAACACACACACGCGCACACACACACACACATTGAGCTTTATTATAAGTATAGAAGTAACTTTTATTAAAGAATAAATAATAGTTCCTTTTTTTTAAGCTACGATATTTTTACCAATATTTTTGTCTCGCATTGATTTATTGCTTTCATTAGAAGAATACAAAATAATAAAAAATTAAAATTTTAGATGTCTACTACTGATTATTCTCTTCAACATTTTCATTAAAAAATAAGTCTAGAGTATCGTTCTTTTACCTAAGCAGAAAACGATATCTACCACTTTCAAAATATCATGTTTCCTTACTCACATTTTCAAAAGGAAGAAAAAAATGTGATCTGCGAAAGCCATTACGGTTTCCTCTCTTAATTATTCATGCTCTCTACAAGAAGGTGAAACAAAAAGAAAGCGAAGATACGGAAGAAAATCGTTCGCTGCAAGGCATAAGAAACTGCTGAAACGTCTCATTAATTCTACGGAACACCTGAAATGGTGAAGCGCACAGTTTTGGGTTATTCGCTCTTCAATGTCATCCTAGGTTACCAGAGGAGGTTGCTCTTTCTTTTTTTCATCCAAGTGGTACTTGTCTCTTGTTTGTTTATTTCTCGTGTCAAGTATAGTTTTTGTATTGGTTTAAGAAACCTAATTGCATTGACCTAACCGAAAATCAATCCTTTCACCAAAATGAAAATCTTTCAGATTAAGTTTTCGAGTAAAAGTAACTTTTTTTTTTATTGGATGGTAGGTAGGTAAGGTTTATTGGCACAAGAACCATTTGTGGCCAGACTGGTTTAAATTAAGACTACATTAATATGAACCCAACTAATGAATCATAAATTAATACGAATTAAGAAAATACAAGAGGTGTGACAATCAGCTAATAAAAATTTTAAAATTTCGCAATCGCAGGAAAAAAAATTGTGAAACAAATTAAATTGCGAGTTAATGATACAACTCCAAAATGAAGCTCTAAAAGAGATTAAAAGGTTTAAAAGCAACTAGATGCAAGTAAAAAGATTAATTGCTTTTAAAAATGTAAAAATATTTGGTTGGTACTTCTCACCCACCAAGTCAGTTAGACTTACAGATGATTTATTGAAAATGTTGATACGATAGAAATAATACACAGGGCATTCGATTAAAATGTGTTTAATACTTAGATCAACCTGACATGTCTGGCACATCGGTGCCCTTTCGCCAAATAGCAAATGTTTGGAGATGTCCTATACGGAGGCGTGTTAACTTGACATCTAACGCTCGGCATCTAACTTGAGAGGTGACCACATTGCTATGGTCGGCATGACAGAGTGCAATTTATTGTGAGTCAATAAATCCCAATTGGGTTATTTTTATTGTTTTTATTTATTTATTAATTTATAATTTTATTGGGTGTTAAGTTATTAAGTGGGTAATTATTTTATTAATTTTATTGTGTGAGAAGCGAATAATAAGTGAGCATAGTTTCACCGTGTATGCGAAAATTTAAAAATGTATAAACAATATTTGCCTCAGGAAGGTTTTAAAGAATTTTATTTTAAATATTTTTATGTGGAAATGGTCAATAAAAATAAAATTCATCATGATTCTGCATCTACATTTCTCTTCTCTTAAGCAACTGGACTGTATGAAACCACATTTAGACCCCTTTTTATACCGAAGATATGAACAAAAAACAGTATGAACTTTTCAATGCACACAATATATCTAACCATTCAAATAATTATAAATTAACTGATATTTTGCTTTTTGTTGCAGAAATACAGAGCAAATTTTTCCTAAGGAAATATCTTTATACCATATTGAAATTCAAATTTTTACTTTGTCAATGATACTAATCTGATTTCGTATATTTTCTTCTTCAATATTAAAAATTTTTCAATATAAAATTAATAACTAAATGCTGCCGATACTGAAATGAAAGAATTTTTAGATACATTGCTAGACTATTAAGATCACTCTACCTTTATTTTTTTGTTTCAATTGTAATAAATATTTTTTTTAACTTTTGTTATTGGCTTTAAGAGAATTCTGAAATTAAATTAATTAGCTTTAAAAAGTTACTATTCCTTAATTTCAATGCGTATGACAAAAAAAATATGAATTACTTGTGTCATAAATATTAAATAATTTTTGGAGAAATTTAGCTGTCGCCGGTTTTTAAAAATCATCTGCTTTAATTGATATTCTCATTTTAATTTTTAATCAACATTTCAGATGATAAAGTATTTTGTGTAATTTATTATTTTATACCGAAGTAGTTTTTATATTAAATATATTTATTACTAATATATTATAATTATTTATTAAATTTTACATTAAAAGAATTACTTTATCGAAGTTATTATTAGTCGAATTTATAATCTTGAATAACGCCATGTATTTCAGTTATTTAGAAAAGAAAAGCTTCAACATATAAATGGAGAATTTTTTTCACTTTATAACTAGATGCCATATTCTGTTTTTAAAAAATCATAATCATTTTTCTCACATAAAAATCTTTAATGCGTGCATTTTAATATGATAATTTTTATTTAACTTTTTATTTTTAAATTAATTGTTTCTAATCATTTAATTTAATCAATCAGAGATAAATGTTCTACATAGGATGCACGAATCAGAAATGTAATTGAAAATAAATTGGTTTGTCTTTCCGATTCTTTAAATGAAGGATAAATGCTAAAATTTAGAATTTATTCTATTACAGGTTCAAAATTTATAAAGTGGCAGTCATAAATGGATACAAGATTATTTCTCAAAGTGATTTTTGTAGGCATGGAGAGTGTGCCTTTAACTCTCTTTCCTTTTTCTTACATTTTATATTAAAAAATTCTTACATTTATTAATGTAACGTTTATTACAATTAAAATGTGGAACAAGATTTGTTTCTGCTTAAAAAGTACTAATAGAACCTTATATATTTTCAGTATTTTAACAGATATTATTAAAGTCCAGTGTCTTATTAAAATTTATAAAACGGAAATGACGCCAAATTAATTACAAATTTTGTACCATGGAAATGAAATTTCCGTAGCAATATACTTAATTTTTAAATAAACATCTGTCTGTTTTTGCTTTTAAAAGATGAGTAGAAAACTGAATTACATATTTCGAAACTTTTTATATGTATTTGTTTTAAATTCATTAAAGCTAAGTTAAACTAATAAAAATGAAGCAAATGATTTTGAAATAATATTCGAAACAGTTTATAGTCGAGATCATTCAAAACTTTCTATATTTACAAGTTTGTTTGAATATAATAAGTAAGGTATATTTTTTATAGAGCACTTAAACGTCAAAAACGACAAAACGTCAAATTTATATTAGTTTAGACTGCGCTAGCCATTTTAAAGCAAAAATAATGATTTCTTCGAGACATATTTTAAACTTCTTACTTGATATAATAAATATCCAACATTGAGATGTGATAATTTGAAATAATACAAGAACCCTGGGATTTTTATGCTTTTCTTTTAAATTACTTGCTGTTTTGCCTAAGGATTAAAATGCCGAAAATTGCATTAACTGGCAGGATGCGTTACGAATATATATATATATATATATATATATATATATATATATATATAAAATTTCGAAATTATTAGATAAAAAATGAAATTTGTTTATATTTACTACTATTGTTTACATTTATAATAAAAATGCTGAAATATTTGTCTTTCTTTTAAAAATTAAAAAAATTATCTTTATCATTTCCTTTATATTTTTCAGAATTTTTTTATTTTCATTTTAAGTAGAAACTGAGAGCTTGAATCGATTCACTACCGCACTTTTTTACAAAAATATTTCTACATTGTTATTTATATCTGAAAGAGATTAAATATTACATATATTACATTATGTTACTATATAAATGTTATATTAAATTGTTACATTTGGATTGAATTTTGGAAATTATTTATGTGAAGTAGAATCATTTAAAAAAATATTGATTCGTAAAATTCAAGGCTCTGCTTTTTTTATCTTCCGAACGGAGACAGCCAGAGTCATGAAAGTGGTTTACAGATGTAGTAAAATGTTACTCATAAAGCGATATGACCTCATAGCGACGTCTAGCGGCAAAATTGGGAGCGAGTATTTTCATTTAGAAAAGGTTACGAGTTACTGAAAGAAAATTTATTTTGAAATTTAGAGAAAATTTATTATTTTGAAAAAATTAAATAAACATCATCAATTAAATTAAGAAAGAAACGTTGCAAAAAAATATTACAGCCGGTTCTAACAAAGAAGAAAATAGAAGGACCATTAACACAGACATGCGCAAAGGGTACTACAAAAAAGCTATAACGATTATTATATCGATCTCCGTAAGTGAAGCATTCACCTATCATTAGGCTTATCTATCCATCCTCATGTATTATTATCGCTATAGACTGAACTGTATCGCAGCCACAGAAATTTAGAAGGGATCCTTCGAAATTTTTTATTCAAATTAATTCATTCTTATAATTCTGTATTTATTCTAGTGGTAAAGATAAATAAGAATACAGAATTTAAGTATGGTTTCCTCAAAAAAAAAAAAAATTTTAGTCAGAAATCAGAAAAAGATGAAATATTAATGAATTTATTTTTTCAATTAATAATCATATCTATTTTTTCAAATTACTATTTTATACATAAAAATTAGAGCTGAACGAAATTGCAAAAATTCTAATTCTCCATCTCTTAACCTATATAAAAATGATTTAGACGTGTTTCTAAACCACGTTTTAGAGAAAAAAAATATATTCTAACCAGAACATAAAAAATTTGTTTATTTTCTCTACCAGTAATATTGAAAAATTTTTAAGGTGAACTATAATGAGTTTATGTTGACGTCACTGGTGTAATTCCACTGTTTTTAGGAGATGCGTGAGTATCACAATAACATTTAACTTAGAGGTATGTAACGAAACTTCATGTTCCAATTTATAATCATGTTAACGACGATGATGTCACGATCATCTCCCATCCCTCCCCATTCCCACCCCTGTAATTTAAATGCTTATTTTAACTCAAGGCTAAGCTTTAAATTAATTTTCCTTTTTATTAAATTTAGTAGAATTTAGTTTAATAACCTTCTCACCTATATTTAGTAACCTATAATACTTCCTTAAACTTTAGTTTAGCTTTATATTTTTTTATATTTGCAAAGGTGGAATTATGTCTTTCACTTCTCTCTACTTCTTAATGTCCTAGATTTCTGATATTTCGAATTTTTGATTATTTTGCACAGTACTATTCCGATATTTTTTCCCAATGAACATGTAATAATTCCTTTTTCTTCCAATTAATTAATTATTAATTTTGATGGCAATTTATTACAATATTTTGTAATATTTATAATAACAGTATAAGAAATACGTTAACATTAATCCACTTTAGAAATCTACTTTTATAAATGGACAAAAAATTTGGAAATGTTTTTAAATAAAATATGTAAAGCTTAAAACATAATTGTAGAACTTAAGCCGCTGAAAATAATATGGCGAATAAGACACTATGAGTTTAGTCAGAAAATTTTAGTTAATGTTGCATTTGCTATCATTTCCTCAAACCTGTATTGTTTTGTTTTGGATTAGAGCTTTTTTCTTCCAAAATAGGTTATTTTCTGCTATTTATTATAGCAATAAAAGCGTGCATCCAATCTTTTTGCGAATCTTCTCGTGTACAAAGTATTGCAATTATTAAATCATTTAATTCAAGATTTTAACAAATCTTCATGTTTCAAGACTTATCTCATTCACCAATACACATTGCAATACAATTGCAATTGCCAAATCATTTAATTCAAGATTTCAGCAGATCTTCATGTTTCAAGACTTATCTCAGTCACTAATACACATTGCAATACAATTGCAATTGTCAAACCATTTAATTCAAGATTTCAGCAAATCTTCATGTTTCAAGACTTATCTCAGTCACCAATACACATTGCAAT
>JAPMOQ010019505.1:3122722-3135131 GCA_026543055.1 Argiope trifasciata
ACCAATACACATTGCAATACAATTGCAATTGTCAAATCATTTAATTCAAGATTTCAGCAGATCTTCATGTTTCAAGACTTATCTCAGTCACCAATACACATTGCAATACAGTTGCAATTGTCAAATCATTTAATTCCAGATTTTAGTAGATCTTCATGTTTCAAGACTTATCTCAGTCACCAATACACATTTTTGAAAAAAAGAAATACAGTTGCTTTAGGTTTTCGTATACAAAAATCTCCTGGATATTGGACGTATTTTCAGATTTCAGACCTTCTCCAAACTATAAATTTTTGAAATTATTTGTCCTCCTTTCTATCTTTGAACACGATAACTCAAACACATCTGAAGCTGTACAAAAAAAAAAAAAAAAAAACCATTTGATGTAAAGACTCATGACCAAATTTGTAGATTTATATCAAATGTTGAAAGAAATCGATTCAGAAAATCTGCCAGTCCGGATATCTGATTTTAAACACAGTTGGCAGATTAGTACATAGATATAAGATCTAAAATGTATATCGTTATAAAATTTAGATTTTAATCTGCCAAAAGATTGACCTTCCATCTATTGATCCCTAATGTACTTTAACATAATATAAATTCAATAATTCCTATATGGAACGACTTAAATTAGTGAAATTCAATGTTACTTTCTAGCTACTGTCATAATTTTGTGCTAAATTTTGATGTCGATTGGCTGGTAAAATGGCGTTCAAAATAAATATCCCATGATAGATTCAGTCAAGATTCTATATCAATGCCAAATATCTCTATTTCATAACTGTCATTTTCTAATGCCACGAATGGTGTTCGCGACCTTATTATTATACTGAGATCCTCAATTTTATTCTAAGGAAAAGGGATAAAGCCCTTGTCGAAGAGTATAAGAGAAATTTTATGGAGATCACTTCAAATAGGTTTAAATGTCTTCTTACCAAGGAAGTCTGTTTAACATATAAATTCAATGTCACATGGTTAGATAACTAATTTTTTGAATGAGTATAAATACAAACATCTTGTAGCAGTTGTTGTTTTTGTTGTTGTTTCTGATGGCACTTGCCAATCAACAAGCCAGGTGTTACGAAGACAATAATTTAAGTCGATAAGGAGCCTCTCTTGTTTTAGTAGCGCCAACTAAGACCAAAAGTACGACTTTGCCTCTCACGTATCACTCATTCGCTTGCACGACCTCTTTTTACAGAAGGGCACATTCACACATCTCTCGTAGAATAGAAGAAAAACAACCATGACCGAATCGGGACTCGAACCCAGTACGCCCAGATCACGGGAAAGACGTGCTTTCCCTATGCCAGGACGAGGTTATGAACACTTTTTGAAATTTATTGTATTGAAACATACATTCAATAATAGATAATATGATTCGCAAGGTTTGTAAAATTTCATCAAATTGCCTTCTGCTGGTTGTTGTTTTCAGAAGAGTTTTATAGATCGAGCAACAGATATTATAAATTTACTAACATTAAAATGAAAAAATCAAACAAATAAATGAGAACCGAAATTGAAATGAAAGATTGAATCAAAGCAGGATGAAAATTTATACATCTACGGATAGTTTTTGCATGAAGGTCTTTAAATTTTTTGACAACTGTATCATAACCGTTTTATGAGCGACATTGCCATTATATTATGCGATTTAAAAAGAGTGCAATGTCAATTTCTTGCTATATAAACGCTTACGTATACAGCTCAGAAATTACTTATTACAGAATGGCAACAATCTAATATAAGCAAACCACGATAGGAATTTCAGACTATTTCACTTGAAGTTTTTACAATTTTATTGAATTAAATGCTTCGTGTAGCTAATTAATAGAATTGGAAAATATTATTAGAAATGTTTTGAAAATTGTTAGCCATGTCATCGTAAAGTAAATTCAGTCACAGGAAAGAAGATAAGAAATAAGTCAATAAAAGAACTTTAATTTAGCTTAAACAAAAAGTTTAATTTAGCATAAAAATAGACTACAACGTCATCAAATGGCTGGTCTACGGAAATTGACGCTTAAATCTTTCAAAACAATTATCTTACAAAAATATTCTTTGTATAATTTTAAGACTAAAAATTGCTTTTTAATAACATCACTTTCATTTGCGTATAATTTTTTTCTTGATTTTTATATTTTTAATTCAGTTTGATACATTGTATATAAAAATCTTTTTAAATGCTGTGATAAAATTCAAAATTGCCCATCAAAATATCCAGTCGCATGTTTTCGTCAATATTAACTCCATAATAGGATTTTCATATTCCCCTTCTATTTTGTAACATGAACATTTTTTTATTTGCAGTAAGCTGATTCAGTTGAATTCATGAATTTCCGTCGTATCAAATAACAAGATGAAATGTTTTTATAAAAATCTGCTATTTGTAAATCATTTGACAATCTAAACAGTCAATAGTCTGTGTGATCAAACTGATCACCAAAAGCAGCTAGTATATAACAAATCGAAAAAAAATCTACTTATGCATTTTCCCACATAAATATTGCCATATTTATGTAATAAATTTAAACTATGTGCATTGTTTTAATGACTTTCTAACACTTTTAAAAAGCACTTTAACTTCTAAGTTGGGAAGACATCTCACTATTTAGGCTTTTCAGTTTAATTTCTCTGATTGTTCAAAGTTCAATTGTTCTTTCTTTATCAAGTGTAAACCACGACTCTAAAACAAATGCTTCCTCAGCAATATTTCGATAGAATTCCCTTCTAGAAACTATATATGCTCTGAGTACCTTCCTCGTCCTCTTTTACATTTTTGTAATGAGCGTGCTGCTCGAATCTTGATTTTAAACACAGAACTTTTCATAAAATTCTGAAAAAAATCTACCTTCTAAGAAATGGATTATGGAAAGACATTCCACTTCTGCTTATTTATTGTAAGGACACTTTATTATTATTTTAGTCCTCAACAAGAGTTATCCATCCCATTCGAAATTGTAAGCCTGCCCCTTAACCCTTCAGCTGAGTATTCCTCGATTTGCGCGGGTTGCCACATTTTTCGTAGTTTAGTGTTTATTTTTACTATCACAGATGTTTATTACATCATATTGCTATTGTGTAACTTATAATATTAGTTCATTTTCTTTGAAAAATATTTGAACTTATTTGCAAACATCACATCTAAAAAGTGATTTTAAAGAATTACGCTGAAAGAAAGATAACAGACTCCATACGGCTTCAAAACATGAAGCTACTGTAACTAAATTAAACTTGATTAAAATCCATCAAAACTTTACGCAGACATAGTGGCCACTTAATGGACAATTTGGGTACTGAGACACCTTTTTTAAATGTAAAATAATCATAATAATTGTTAGCTTGATTGTCAATTGATCCCCCACTTTACTGATTAAAAGCAAATAGCAACAACAAAAAATGAAACATTGAAATTGAGGTGTGTCAAACGTGCTTTGTTACATAAACCAAACTCAGGCTTAACAAGTTTTTAAAAATTTCTGCATTGTTTTTCCATGGGTTAAATTTTATATTCCAAATTCATCCTTTCAAGATCTCAAAAGCAAAAAGAGAAAGAACAAGATCCAACTAGATTCCTACTACGTAGATTTATCTTCCTTCAACAACAGCAACAAAAAAACAATGCAAACCTGCCCCTAAATAATTTTTATAATGCTTCAAAACACGATGCCAATGTAATTAAAATAAACTTAATTGGATTTTCAGAAAATTTCCCGATTTTATGGCAATGTAGTGGTTACTGAACAAACAAAATTTGGATAACGAACATCCTCTTTTTAATTACAAAAAATCCTCAGTAGTTCGAGTATTATTCGATCCTCCACTTTACAGTTTAAAAGCAAAGATAGCAACAAGAAAAATGAAATACTGAAAGTGAGGTGTGCCAAAACGTGTTGGACAAGCGCCTACAAACGAAATATCCCACTTGTTGTCCCAAAAACCCACGTTCAACTAGTTTTGAAAATTTTCTGCATCGTTTTTCATGTTATTTATGCTTCGTTTTTCATTTTACAATCCTAATTCATCCTCTCAAGATTTTAAAAACGAAAAGAGAAAGGCCAAGATTCCTGCTAACGAAGAGATTTTTCTTCCTTCAACAATAAAAAGAACAAAACTCGACGTTAGAAAGCAATTCATTACCAAATGGTTTCGCTATTCAAAACAGGCAGCACCCTCCAGGCACAAAAGAACAAAATAATTGACACCAACTTATTAACCAGCGGTAGACGGAAGTCTTCTGTCCAGCAAGGGAATGTGTCCAAAGGACTGATGACCTTTCCGAGCAGACCGTGCCCTGATTTTAAATAATCAACTACCGTTCGTTCCTTAATGAAATAAGGTCCCTCAATCAGTTCCCGATGCTTCGCGACATGCAAATATAATCAATCGTTTATCAAAACTTCTACAGAAACTCATTCAAAACAAATTTTTTGAGTTTCCATCATGTTGGGAGTTAAACTGGAAATTCTTGTATGAAAAGGACACAGCTCAGACCTGTCTCTACCTACTCGTAAGGTCACAAAGTTATTTGCGTCCGCAGAAACAAGAGAAACGTGCTCATATCTACACTTCCCTTTCACTGTTGGCTGTTGGCAGATCGTGTTTTAATTTGCTTTTGACGCTTTATCAGTTATTCACACACTTCCTGTAAGTTTTGCCAATGCATTAAAAAATGGATAAATTAATGAATTTCATTTTGACTTCCGTTTCAAAAAGTTTTATGTGAGCTACGGTGATAAAAATTTGCGTTCCCGTATTTAAAAAAAAATATGGATAAAATATCTCTAATCGTTCTGTTTTATATTTTTAAGTAAATTATATTTCTAATTTTCAAATAAAATAATTTCGATGATTTAAGAAATGGTACTGAAGAACGAAAGATTATAAAGAATAAACGATTTTCTACTTAAAAAATTGAAATCTGTTATCGTAAATTTCAAGCTATCGTGAAAGAAAATTATTTTTTAAGACACGCCTTATCAATCCTGCAGAATAACAACATCATGTTCTCCAATGACTCATGTTTCACAATCACCAACATTTTGAAAAGCAATGATTTTTGATCATCTTCAAATCAATCTAATTAAAAAAAATAATCTTCAGGACAGATTTTCTTTTCCTTCAAAAACCCGTTTAAAACGTTTAACTATCAAATTACGTATGCGAAGTTATTTAGAAACAATTTCTTCCCCCTATTTTAAAAGCGTTTGAGCTTCAAAACTTCGTACAAAAATATTTCGGTAAAAAATTATGTATATCTTAGGCCTTAATTTCAGGGAATTTTCGGGTCACGAGGGGTCAATACTGTTGGACTAAAAGTCAGATTCCTCACAGAAAAAAAAATCCCATATTTTAAATCCTTACCTGAGGGTGACCTTTGAAAAAGTCTTCAAAAGGCTGGATTCTTATTTTTTATTTAATTTCGTTTCTATTTTTTTCCTTTTAATTTAGCATTTATTACTAATTTGTCTAGATTCATCCGTGTTTTAGCAGTAGCTGCATTTACGCTCACTAAATACAATGATGCTTTTTTACTTTTCCGTTTGATTTCAAAATAATTTTTAATTTCAATTCCGATATAATTGATTTTAATTTCATAATGCTTATATTTTAGTTATTATGTGTATATTTATAAATTTTAATACATCTCCTCTCTGATTCTAGTTGATTCTCATTTTCATCTCTGTGTTTCTTCGGGTGGTAACTTCTTACAACCTGCTCTTTATTGGCCAGACAAGAGAATCGTATAAATGGCGAACTTTCACATCAAAATGTGACATTTTGTTGGCGATAAGTTGCCTAATGTGTCAACCTTCTTTATCATTTTCTAATAACCCTAAAAGCGAAAAATCGATGCCTCAAAAGAAATAAATTGCTAATTTTCTGCCCGTGCATTTTGAGGCTTCGAAATACCGAAAGGAAAACAACATATTTTCACCTGATAGCAATAAATGTTTAAACACCAAAAAAAAAAAAAAAAAAAAAAAAGTTGGGAAAATTTACATTCTTTTTTCACTCATTCTTTTGAAATAATCAAAGGATAACTCGGCACTATTCTCGTTTACCACATTATAAAGTATAGTTCATATGATACAGAATAGAACAAGCAATAAAGAGCTGAAGGCTAATAATGGTGAACATTTAAACGCCAAGTGCAAAAAATATCGCAAAGATTATTCGATCAGCCCGTAGGGATCCACTCCAGCTGCCTATTTACACATTCTTTTGAATTATTTGAAAGATTACTATGCACTTTTCATATTCAGAACATTCTATTCAGGGTCTAACTAAGGGGCATACGGGGCAGTTTTCCAGAGCCTCCACATCAGAGGGGGCCCTTAAATCGAAAGATACCATAGACAATTTCTATGCATAGTCCTTCATTACTGAAGTAGTGACGCGGAGGGGAGGCCAAAGCAGGGCTTGTCTCGGGCCCCAATTAGGCTAAGTCGGACCCTGATTGCATTCCTCTGCATCCACCTCGAAAATGGAGGAATGAGAAACTCCGGACACAACATTTTGTTCTTATTAACTTGGCTGACACAGAAATAGCTATCCCCATGAGCCTCCTACATGAGGGATTGTATCTTGACCAGTGGGACATAACCATATTTCCTGACAATGCTGTCGCTGTATTCTACTAATTCATTTTTTCACTAATACCTTCAAGTCGAGGTAAAACAGCCTTTCTGACTGCCACATTATATACATAGCTCATTTCACACTTTAATATATACTAGCGGGAGTGATCTCTTCGGATTTTCTTGTATTTTCTGTCAGGGTTATTTCCTTAAAATTGTGGACCTGTCATAGTACAGTAAAGGAAGTCAGCACTTGTATATTAATAGCATGCCAATCAATTAATAGCAATAATTGTTATGAAATTTTCGTTTGTTTGGTGTGGATCTAGCGTTTTTTCTGATTCTAGCATATGATTTAGGCGATTTTTTGGTGATTAATTTCATCACCAGAAAGACAGAATATGAATTTAGAACGCCTTTCTTTCCTGGACAGATTAAAACTAAAATTTAACTTGGAATATCAATTGTAATGACAAAATAATTAAGTCTTTGGATTTTTGATTTATTAAGACCAAATGGTTTAACTAGTAGAAAGACAATATAAACTTATACACATAGAGAGACAGACATATTTTTATTCTTTATCAGCAGGATTTCGGTATTTTGCATATAAAAATAAGTTGAAGATATCCTAAGGAATTTTAAATCCAAGTTCAATTCGGAGAAATAAATTTAAAAGAACTAAAAAATGTAGAAAAATTAAATGCTTCTGGTATGGATGTAATTGATACAGAGAATGTAAATTGTGGGGATTTGAACTGAATTCTAAATTTTGCTTTTAAATTTAAAAAGTAAACGAGGTTTTTTCCCCCTTTTTTTATTATAAATCCAATGAAATATTTCAAGGTTTCATGGATTAACATTCCTCAGACGGGATTTTTATCGCATTTAAGTAAGAAAATGAAAAATATTTGATTTTCTTAAACATGTTTTTCTTATTAAATTAGTATTTCTTTAAAATTCCAAAAGGCAAGAGATTCAGCTCTCTCCAATATCGTGACAATTCCAATTATTTTTGATGAAAGAAAAACATTTATTTTCTACGATTCTGGAAAGTGAATATGTATATTTTATAACCGCTTGTCACTGTTGTGACAAGGATAAAATTATGTTTCTCGATTTTTTTTACGATGTCAACCAATCAATATCAATCGAAACAAAGTACAATATAAGATACATCTGAGAAATTTTTGATAAAAATAAATATTTTGCAAAAAAAAAAAAAAACACATTTACATAAGTGTTTTTAAGAAAAAATATATTCAGTGTACTCAAGTAAGACTTCATCTGAGGTTAAAAAAGTTTTAGACAAATTCTGAATTAGAAAAAAAAAACCTTGTCAATTTTTTAAAGTTTTTCTTTATCTCCCAAGCAAATAGTTTATATACTTTGATAATACACTTCATCCCTACTATATGTGGAAAAGGAGTCACTGTCTCTTGGTACTATTCTGATCTATGGATCTTAAAATCAAAATTTTCTAGATCTTATTAAAAAATACCTTGCGTAGTTTTACAAAAGGGTACGATTATCTAACTTAATAAAACAAGGAAAACTGTGGTCGTGAATTAAGAACAATTTAAAAAAAAATATTGAATAGCATTGGATTTTAATAACTGTGAAGATTGTTTGTATGCTATTGACAGTATTACCCGATTAAAGTCTACTAGAAAATTTTGACAAATTTTCCTAATTATTACCAGCATCTGAGTTGAAATAAAGAAGTTTAGACATGCATAGTTTAGCTGGAAATCTAAGCAAAATAGACAATGCATTTTTTGAAACTACAGTAGAAATTATCTGTATACTTGTAGAAATAAATAATATGAAGATAAATCTGAATATTGCTCAATTATAACTAAATACCTTCTCCTAGATAAAGAAAATTTATAGAACACAAAATTATGAAGTTCTCGTAATAATTCAAGATCAGATGTATATATTAGTTTATTTAACCATTTCTCTTACACATTTTTATGAAAAAAACTGCAAAAAATCATCACATTTTTTTAAATTTTATTTTTAAACATAAGGAAATGAAACAAAACAAAACAAAATATGTAAGTTTTAAGTTAATTTTAATTTTTATGGGTGTAAAAGCATTTAGTTTTAATATTAGTTTATTATACCGAGTTATCTCGGACGAATGGAAAAAAGTTAAATATTTGTTTTTGAGTCGTACTGACAAATTCTGCTTCTACCTAGTTTCTCGGGATTGTAATTAACGGCAATATATACGAACCCAAGATAACTCGAGATAATCAGGCAAGTGGTTAAATGAACCAGAGGGAGTGATCTACCCAAAAGTTTGTCTCAAACTCTCCGAAGAAAGTGTTATCCTAGAAATCGCCTTCCTGGTACTGATGTACAATAACTCAAAAATATTAATCTTAGGCAAAAATTTGGTATTTTTAGAAGATGTCCCGATAATGAGGTTTTTAGAGAATATATCTGACTTGCGATTGATTATTATCAAAAATTCAGCTCATTGAAATAAAACTCCATTTGTTGTTACAAAATCCCATACCAAATTTCAAAGTCATTGCATTCTTGAGCTTTTACGTTTACATGCTTCTGAAAATACAGATCAATAGACGGTCCACTACTTGATGGATATAGTTCAAAAGTTGACAGGTGTCTATCTATAGGTTTAAATCTGTGTGTCGAATTTAATCCTCAAATTCTCGTTTTGTAGATATCTTGTTGATTAATATTCGAGTAGCCAGATAGACAGATGTAATCTCACGAATTTTAGATCAAAATTTGATAGAAATCTACAAATTTTGCCTAAGAAATGTATACCAAATTTCATCCTTCTAACTCACAACATTTTTCAGTTCTTTGTCACAGACAAACATACATTTTTTCAAAAGATGCGTTTTTTCAGCTCAGGGAGTTCTAAAATACGGATATTCCTCTAACTCTTGAGCTCAAACTTTTTGATAATTATTAAGTATGCGAGAAAGTAAAAAGGAAACCAGCTTCAAGAAATATTTGGCAACCGGCAATAACAGAGCAATTTAGCCCTTTGAAACGGGGCTCGTTTACTGAGAAACAGAAGCATAGATATTCTAGTTGCTATCTTGAGAAAGAGGTCGAGACATTGTTAAGACACAATTATCATCAGTATCTTTTGATATTTTAAAATTCTTTTAATATTTAATCAGGCACATTATATGCACACAATGATAATATTGTTTTCCTACGCAATCTTAACTACTTCTACTACTTGTATCAAAGATCTATTTCTGTGAAGATAATTGTTTTTTAATACAGCACTACAGCAGCATATGTGAATCCAATACTAAAATAATATGTTAATTAAATCTCCCAGCTTTCGGAAATCATTGAAGCATCGCAAAATAGACAGCCATATACTTCAGTGTATTCGGTTCACAACTGTCTGTCTTCTGTACTATCCGGCCTAGTTTGCTTTTATCGTAATTAAATGAGGAAGGCAAGGCGTTGAATGGGCAATATTGCCAAGGCATTGGAAGGGGGCTAAAAAACAGTCATATATTAAAAACTTTTGCAAAAACTAAAAGCTGTAAACTTTGATTCATATCTTAGAATTATTTTTTAATATCTTTGTAACCATTTATCAATGATAAATAAGATTAATTTGCGTCAGGTTTCTGAAGAATTATGAGTACGATTTATACTAATGTTCTGTTTATGTTTCCAGCTTTTAAGTTAACCTTTACAGAATTTGCGTTAAAATGTGAAGTTCATATCTTTTAAATTACCTTTTCTGTTATAATAACATGCAACACAGTATATAAACATATATAAACTACCATTACAAAGCCTTTCATTTTAACTCGACTTTGGCAACGACTTCAAGGATTCATCGAGCCGCATTCACATTCTTTGTGGCTGGACATAAGTGGTGGGCTTAGTACTCAATAAGAAGAGAGGAAATACGTATTATAGCAGTGAGATGTGATATAAAAATTTTGTCTTCTGGTATTGGTGGGCAAATAAAAGATTTCATACAACTCCGGTCTATCCGGCTTTTTTGTTATCCAATCTGTCCTTCCGTCATATTAGATCGAATACTCGGGAATGTACTATATTAGCCGAAATTCAAAAGAGAATTTTTTAGATGTTTATTCGATTATGCTTGCAATTTTATTGTACATTTTTAAGTTCGAACTCGGGATCATTGGGTCCGCAGCCGGGTAACATAATCCCTAGACAAAAGTGTACACTCTGGTCTGGAAGTTTTTATCTGGCTTATGAACTTACCATCACAATATCAAAGTTATATTACAATATCTCTTCAAAGTATAAAATGAAGAAACCTGAAAGCATCTATATGTTTGAAAGCGAAAAACTAGAGAAATACTTAATTGATATTGGTGATATTTGTACCATTTCGTATGGCATTCGCCGGAAAAGGTTTTAGTGTATTGAAGTCATATCAAAATAAAAAAAGAGTTTTATAATTACGATTCTTATTATGATTCACGCATGCGTAAAACAGCAGTTATATTATGAAGCAAACTGACTGTTATTTTCATATCAAATTTTAGAGTTGATAAATAAATGAGGAACAGTGGGTACAATGAGTTATTTCAGTATTTTAAAAATTTAAAGCTTTTCTACTGTATATTTTTAGTGAATTGTTTTGCCTATGAACATATCATATTTTTACCTTTTTTACTGTCTAAATATTTCTGAATATGGCCTATATCTTTATGTTTGTTTGATGTTGCGGGACATGCTCAGGTCATATTGGGTGGAGACTACACTTAATTTTTTCTCTTGGATGCTAAGCTTTGGAAACGCTGTGCAGATATTGCTGGTAATATATAAATGTAATAATTATGATTTGCATAATAATATAATAGCAATAAGGCATACTTTTTTTATATGTAACACTATAATAACATGATGCGATTTCAACACGAAAATAATACATCAGTTGAATTTATGAATCTTCGGAAAACATTGAATGCAACGGTAAAATAAACCAATTTCCAACTTGAGAAAATTATGTAACAAATAAACTGAACGAGATCTGGGTCGAAGAATGAAAATATTTGATTGTTCCACTGCTGCCATTTACCCAAACTACAATATAGTAATATCCAAATATCCCACCGGTACGTATTACAATTTTTTCAAAAGCATTAATTTTAATAGCATTTTAGGGGGAAAAAAAAAGATCTGACCTTACTGAGAAAACCGTGCTATACGATTAACGCTTTATGGGAATTTCAATTTTAAAAACCAAAAGTTTTTTTCAAAAAATCTTACTCGCAACCGTTTACCGCGATGCGTAACGGGATTCTCTTTACCAATTGATAAGTGATCAAGCATGACGTCATATTTTGATGGTGACGGGACGATTCAGGCCATTCAACCTTCACCTTGACTCGGAGCGAAATAGAGAGAAACTCTGATTTGCCCTACAGCTGGGATGACTAGGGCGGGAAGGTGGTTAATTTCACCGGGAATTTGGAAGAATTTTTTTTGTCTTATCTTCATCCGTTTTCTATTTTATGCCCTAAAAGCGACGGATTTCAGATAATCGAAGGAACATCGTTATCACCAGAAATGAAAACTACTGTTGACTCAAAGCTATGTGGGAAAAAAAGAACGAAAAGTATTTTTAGTTTGCATTAAGATAACGCCAGCTGATATTTCCGGTTTTATCAGAGATAATTAGTTAGGACTTATTCACCTGATCTGGTTCATTCACTGGAATCTGATTGGAGACTTTTTAAGGGGGGGAAGCAAGAAGTGAAATCGTCTTGTGCCGATTTTTGATTTATTGGGTGAAAAAATGGATACTTTTGAAAAAAGGACTTTTTAATACC